>JAVJIF010015183.1:0-125134 GCA_038442645.1 Agave tequilana
AAAGCTCTTAAAATAAGGTAAGTTTAAAAATAATAAAGATACTAATGATAATTCTATTTGTTTTAAGTGTAACAAACCAGGTCACATAAAGAAGGATTGCCTATTGATGAAATCTAAAGGAAATTTCAAGAATTTCAATAAGTTCAACAAAAAAAGAAAGCCTTCCAAGCAACTTGGGATGATAGTGATTCATCTTCCTCTGACAAAGAAGAAGCCACTGAAACTGCTAATATCTACTTCATGGCTCAAGAAGATGAGGTATAAGATTACGATGAATCATTAGAAGCATATAATGAACTTTATAATGATTTCAAAAATGAAAATATTAAAAATAAAGTTTTAACAAAGGAAAATGAAAGATTCAACAATGAAAATTCATTTATGTTTCTCAAACATCTTCTTTAAATTCTCAAAAAGATGATTTTGAAAAATTATTTCATCCTTAAAAAAGGATAATGAGAATTTCTTAAAAGAAAATTCTTTACTTAAAAAAGAAATTATTTCTTTAAATTTTAGAATTACTATTTTAGATAAACAAATGACTAGTTTTAAAATTAAGTATGAAGAAATTTTGAAAAATATGACAAAATTTAATAAGGAAAAGAAAATTTAAATGATTTATTATTTTATTAAAAGATGTCAAATACTCATTTTGGTCTTAGATTTTCAAAAGATAAGATTGAAATACCTACACGTGTTGGTCTCAAATTTTCAAAAAATAATTTTGTAAAATCTACACATTTTTTAAAAAGAATAATCATAATTCATATAATCTTTTATATGAGAAGAAATACTAATACTATTTCAAAAAGAATTAGGAATAAATATATATATATATGGATTCCTAAAAATCTAAATAATGTAGATAAAATGCTTATATTGCATCTTATATACATGATATATGTAATTCTATTAATTATGTTTATACTAACAAATGAAAACCAAATTCAAATTGGATTTGGGTTCCTAAAGGCTAATCTTTTTTGGACCCTATCATGATGGGTACCATACAAAATATTTTATCTTATAGGTACTTTATAAAGAAAAGTGGATACTTGATAGTAGTTGTTCTAAATACATGACAGGCCACATTCAACTGCTGTCTTCCGTTCAAATCAAAAAAGGAGGTACAGTAATATTTGAAGACAATAACAAAAGAAAGATTACTGGTATCGGTATGGTTGGTAACATTTTGAAACCTCTTATTGAGAATGTTCTTTTGGTAAGAGGTTTAACACAATCTATTAAGTATTAGTCAGTTATGTGATAAGGGTTATAAAATTATTTTTGAAAATATGCATGTCTTATATATGATACCAACATGAAAGATATTCTGTTTAAAGGTTCTCGTAACAATAATATTTATAAGTTATCAATATCTTATATATCATCAAATGATAACTTATGTTTACTTGCTTCTAATAATGACTATTTTTTATGGCATAAAAGATTTGGTTATTTAAATATGAAAACAATTTCTAAGATTTCTAAATTTGATTTAGTTAAAGGTCTTCCAAAATAGCTTTTAAAAAGCATTATTTTTATGATTCTTGTCAATTAGGAAAACAAGTTAAATCATCTTTTAAATCTAAAGATTTAGTTTCTACTAATGACCTTTAGAACTGTTGTATTTGGATTTATTTGATCCTACTCTTGTTGCTTCTTTAAACAAAAGTCGGTTTTTTTTTATTGTTGATGTTTAATTACGTTTTTCTTGGGTAATTTTTTTAAAGAATAAAAATGATACTTTTAATGAGTTTTCAATTTTTGTAGAAGAATTCAAAATCAAAAATCTCTAAACATAGTCACTATTCGAAGTGATCATGGAGGAGAATTTGAAAATAAATCTTTTGCAAATTCTGTGATAAGTATGGTATTACAAATAACTTTGCTTTTCCTAGAGCATCTCCTCAAAATTATGTTGTGAAAAGAAAGAATAAGACTTTACAAGAATGTGCTAGAACTAGTTGTACTGTACTATACTTATGAACAGTCATTTACCAAAATATTTTTGGCTGAAGCTGTTGCTACTGCATGTTATATTTTAAATCGTGTACTTATTCGACCTATTTTAAACAAAACATCTTATGAATTGTTTTATAACAAAATTTTAAAAGTTCTTATTTCAAGATTTTTGGATGTAAATTTTTTATCATAAATACAAGAGATGCTTTAGATAAATTTGATGCTAGATCCAATGAAGGTATTTTGTTGATATTTCACTCAAAGTAAAGTATATAAAATCTTTAATAAGAAAATATTTCTATTGAAGAATCATTGCATGTTAATTTGATGAATCTTTGATTAAACCTATTTTTAATACTTCTTTCATGATGATGATGATATCATAGATACTCCTATTGATAATACTATTATATCTTCTGATGATACTAACAATTCTAATATTGATGAGACTCCTACTGAGTTACCTAAAACATATGTTGAAGTAAGGAATCATCCACATGATTTGGTTATTGGAGATATAACTCAAGGTATTCAGACTAGATCCAGTTGATCTACATGACAAAAATTGCTTTCATCTCACTCATTGAACCGACAAATATCAAAGAAACATGTGCAGATGATTTTTATACTATTGCAATGCAAGAAGAGTTGAATCATTTTGTCAGAAATGATGTTTGGGATCTCATACAACGTCCTACTAATCATCCAGTCATCGGTACCAGATGAGTATTTAAGAACAAACTTGATGAATTAGGTCAAGTTATTAAGAACAAAATAAGGTTAGTTGCGTAAGGATACAATCAAGAAGAGGGTATTGATTCTTATGCACCATTAGTAAGACTTAATCCATTCATATTTTAATTGCTTTTGTTTGTTTTATGAATTTCAAATTTTATCAAATGGATGTTAAAAGTACTTTTTTAAATAGTTTTATTAAAGAAACTGTTTATGTTGAACAACCCCAGGTTTTGAACATGAAAAATTTTCAAACTATGTTTTTAAACTTAAGAAAGCTTTATATGGTTTAAAAAAGCACCCATGCGTGGTATGATAGATTAAAATGTTTTCTATTAAATTTTGGTTTTAATATAGGAAGAGCAGTTACAACACTTTTTATTAAACATGTTAATAAAGATATCTTGATTATACAAATATATGTTGATGATATTTTATTTGGATCTACTAACGATAATCTTTGTCAAGGATTTTCTAAGACTATGCAGAGTGAATTCGAGAGAGCCACATGGGTGAACTTAATTACTTTCGCAGTCAGCAAATAAAGTAAATGAATGATGGAATTCTCATTCCCAGTGCCAGCATGCAAAGGAACTTCTGAAAAGATTTGGTATGAAAAATTCTGGTAGTAAAAATACTCTCATGAGTACTACTACATTTCTAAACAAAGATGAAAATGGTAAGAATGTTGATCAAAAACTATATCGAGGTATATTTAGTTCTTTACTATATATTACTTCAAGTGGACCTGATATTATATTCAATGTTTTCTTATATGCTAGATATCAATCAAATCCTAAGGAATCACATCTTAAAGCAGTGGAAAAGATTCTTTGATATATTAATAACATAGTCAACTATGGTTTATTTTATCTAAAATTAAGCACATTTGATTTGCTATCATATAGTGATGCTGATTTTGTTAGATGTAAATCTGATCGGAAGAGTACTAGTTGTACTTGTCACTTTTAGGGATATTCGCTAAGTATCATGGTTCAGTAAAAAGTAAAATTCTATATCATTATCAACAACTGAAGCAGAATATATCGCTGGTAGTGTTGCATGTGCTCAGATTTTATGGATGAAGCAAACCTTACTTGATTATGGTATATCTATCACCAATTCATCTATTATGTGTGATAATACCAGTGCTATTAAATTATCTAAAATCCAGTTCATCATTCACGTAAAAAGCATTTTGATATTAGACATCATTTTTTTACGTGATCATGCTTTAAAAGGTGATATTTCATTAAATTTATATCAACAGAAAATCAAATTGCAGATATTTTTACAAAACCTCTTAAAGAAGATATTTTTATGAGATTTCGAAGAGACTTGGGTATTTGCAATATTTTTGATATTTAAATATTTTTTCAGAATTGTTTTGATGCATTTTTCATTTGTTAGTTGACTTATCAAAGTCTATTAGTCGACTTGGCAAGTCACTAGTCGACTTAATAGTGGACCAGTCGACTGATGTTATCTAACAGAACATGGCGTTTTTGAGCTATTCAGTGTTAGTTGACTATATCGACCAATTAGTCGACTAACAGGAGGATTAGTCAACTAATCATGGACCCAAATCGACTAATCCTGTAAAAATCTGTGTTCTATTATTGGATTTTTTGACGTTCAAACCTGACTCATTTCATAAATTTTGAATCTAATATCTACCTATTTCAATTCTAACTGTTGATCTTTTATTTACTTCTCATTTTTACTCTTCCCCCTCATAAAAGTCCTTGTTTTTACCCAGTTCCTCTCTCCAGCCGCAAGCAGCAGTCACTACAGCGCAGCATCACAGAGCATCCAGCATTCTTCTCCTTCAAATTTCTGGTAAAATTCGTTCCAATCTCTGTCTTATACTTCCAAATCCTGCTTTCTCAACCTTTATTTCAGTTCTAATCATGTCTAGCTTAAAGAAATCTAAGTTATACCATCTTCATCTTTATCTTAAACAGATTTTAGGATTTTTCTTAAAAATCCTGCCCTAGAAGATGATTACTTAAGAATTTCTCAGTTGAAAATCTTACCTGGTAGATTTGTTAAGTATGAAAACTTTCATGATTATGATATTGTCTCTTAACTTCAAAAATTTTGGTTTTTATACTATATTTTCTAGTGATTCTAGACAAGGGTATTTGATTGAGGTACAACCTGCACAAAAAATACAGAATTTTAGATTTAGAAATAGAGATGTGCAAGTGCTCAATTCTTATCGCTATAGCAAGTGGCTGTGCAGGTCGTGATCCACAAGGAGGGTTAGCGATAGAAGCGTTCAAAGTTTGTATTGAAATCTTATTGAAGAGAAATGAAAGTTCTTCTTTGTTTTTAAGAAATAAAAATGAAAGAAGAGTTAAAGGTTAAAGTTAAAAAGAAAACGATAGAGGAAGAAGGTGGAGAATCAGAAAGCGACCATGTACAAATGAGTTGGAAAAGAAATGATGAAAGATTTGGAAGATGTAGTGAAAGAAATTGTGTTGGCGATCTAAACTAAGAAATAAAAGAAAAGAAAGAAGATTAAGGAATTACTCACCTAGTTTTGTTGATGACTTACCTGAAATCCTTGCATGTTCTACCTTACTTTGGAGGCATTCAACGCATAGGTCATAAGATCGAGCTCAGTCCCTGTTCGCATTATATCATCCAGCCTTGCAAGAATGAAGTGATACGGATCTTGAGGAGGAGAACGTCTTCATGAAGTATCGTTGGCACTCACAAAGGCTTTTGTATACTTATACTTCTGGATTCACTTGCAAGCTCATCAAAAACAAAAGAGGTAAAGTAGAAAGAGGAAGAAGTAAACAAAAGTAAATACGAACATAAAACAAAAACAATTACCTTTATTACTTGCAGAAACAATGGAAGAAAGGAGGAGGGTACATCGGTGTCACTCTCAACATAAGCCTCTCTCTCTTACTTACATGAATCTTCATCTAACCTAAGCTTACATACAAATTACATAAAAAGAAAAGAAAGACCTAAACTACAAGAAATGAAAACTAGTCTAAATCCTATCTCTACATGGTCGTCCCATTTTCAGTGCAAATACTGGCTTTTTATAGGCAAAACCCCAACGTGCAGGATCCCGGGGAGATCAGGGGAGCAAACGCTCCCCCTAACTCCCCAACCAAGCCGCGGAAACACGGCTTTGGCCGCGTTTCCGCGGCCAGGGTGTGGCCAGGTGGCCACACCCTGTTGGTGGGTCGCCCTGGTTTTGCCTTCTGACTTTATCTATAGTTGGATTTTCAGTTTGAGTCCGGGAGTGTGACGAAATGGCCTTTGATTCTTGGCTTTAACCGATCGATTCTGAGAGGATTCTTCTCAACCGGTTTTCAACCTCTTGATTTTGCCCTGATTCTTTGAGCTCAAATTAACTCTGATTTAATTCAGAATTTTGGTGGGCTTTGGGCTCATTTCTCTTCATCTCCTTAAAGAATGGGCCTGCAAATAAATTAAATAATTAATTAGGACAATGCACAGTTTTATTCTATAACAAGTATGGAAATATGATACTAAACATGCAACATTAGCGACCAATCACACCCCCATACCTATCTTTTGCTCGTCCTCGACAAAATAACTAAACTATACTAAGGATTATTAGACCATTTTCGCAGGTCACGCGATTGCACTGAGCATGTGCAACAAGCCGTTAAACCTCTAGGTTTCCCCTAGAGGACGAGTTTTGTCTCGTGAGGGTTTTCAGCGGATTACACCCACAAAATCCATAAAGAAAGAGAAACAAAGAGTTAGTATTTTCGAAAAGCATTTTGAAAGAGAAAAATATTTGAAATATAATTGTAAGATCTAAGCAATCTATAAGTTATAGGAAAACTGAATTTTTCATACCTAAACTTAGTCTCTATTCAAAAATTTGTTATCAATCAAAGTAAGGAGTCAAATTGTACTTCTCATCTAGTCTATTACTTTACCCTAAGTCATATGCACCTTGTGATTGTGAAAATTTTGACTAAGGGTTCATTAACTCTAACTCTTATGCCTTATTTATTTATATATATACTTTTTTTTCTTTTTTGTGGTATTATTCCTTAGTTCTATTAGGCTTTCTAATCTGCCCATGTAACGAGCCTTTAATCGATGACTCCTAAACCAAACGGTCTTAGGGCACCGGGTGAGAAAACACCCCAAGGACTTAAGGACTCGAGCAAACAAGGCCACAAAACTAAGGATTTTATTATATGAACCCCTTTTAGGCGTGAATACTTATACTTTATTAGACACAAATACCCAGCTTAATCAGATATTTTTATATTTTTTTTCTCAAACTTATCTAATCATCTTTCGCATAAATACTAAGGCTTGTTTAGGCCAAAGCACCTAGCTAATCAATAATTAAATTTGTTTATTTCTTTCTTTTTTTATAAGCATAAGAATCTTTGTTTTTGAACCCTAAGTGTGTAAGTGTATGAAGTGTGCATATTTCATCAAGGTAAAGATCAAGACTAAATTACTTTGACAAATTATCTTCCTAACCCTAAACATCAAACAAATAATCTTATTTTGACCAAGTATAAGAAATCCTAATTTGGATTTTCCTATTCCTTAAAATTGACTTAATTTCTTACAAAAAATATGTCAAAATATTGTTTCTATTTTTCAAAAAGTTTTTAAAAGTAAAAAAAATGTTAATTTTTTTTATTATTTTATTATTTTTTTAATAAAAGAAAAACAAAAGTTATGTTAGAACCCTCCCCCACACCTAACTTATGCATTGTTCTCAATGTATGAATTAATGCATAGATGCATGAAAAAGACGAAAGGGAAGGAAAATGTTACCTTAAGGTGGTGGTTCCGGTGGTGGTCTGATTGGTCCACGAAATGCGGCCCAATCAACTTTTTGTGGAGTTCGGAGGAACCCACCAGAAGTTTCTCTAATATAACCCATTAAGATTGTGTATCCATGAAGGATTTTTATTAAGTATTTGACCCCATCTAATTTTCAAATTCCATAATTAATTTTGGAGTCAAATTTGTCAAGCACCTTGTCCCAAAATGGAGTATGAAATGATAGAATGATTGACTTGGACTCAGGAAGTATAGGAACTATAACCGACTCAGGAAGGTGACTTAAGTCAAGTAAAGGCTCAGGAGTCGAGATTGGTTCAGGAAGTGGGTCCAAGTCAAGAAAGTGAAACTCAAGTCCACATTTATTTTCCAACAATGGAATGTGACTTAATATTGGTGATTGAAGTTCAGGAATGATAGGTGGGGGAATCAAAACTGACTCTAAAATATTACTCAAGTTTGGTAACAAAACAGGAGTCAATATTGATTCAGAAAGTTGAACTGGATCACAGATTTGAGAATCTAGGTCACATATCTTGTAACACCCCGTTCCCGGAATACGTACTTAGTTGCGTATTCAGATTTTTCGATCGTATTTTTCGATTTACTTCCTGTATTTGTTTTGTATTATGAATTATTTATATGATCGTTTTGTCTTGGATTGGGATTCGTGGACCCGGAGTCAGCCCTAGTCTGAACCGAGGACCCGATCCTAGTGAATTGCTCGATTTGGTGTTTTCGTTATTCCGATTTGACCGATTTCAGTTTTAAACATCATTTTCCAATATTTTAGATTTTCTATGATTTTCTGGAATTTTCCTGAATTAAGTTGAAAGTCTTCAAAACCGGTGTCGACCAGTACCGCTGACCGATTCCCGGATTTTTAATTTACAAACGGAGTTGAATTTCAAGAAACGGCTTCCCCATAACTTTTTAAAATTATATTTTCTATCTAAATACTTTTTCTGAGAATTTTCTGATTTTATCAAAATCCGGCCAATCCGGTGTATACCGAGATTGACGGTTGACTTCAAGATTTTTATTTTGAAAATGAGATTGAATCTTTGAATACCGATTTCACCAAAAATCTTTTTATAATATTTGTTATTTTTGAGAATTTTTGGGAAACTTTCTAAGCTTGTTATTTTTGGACCTTTCCGGAGTTTTCAGTATTTTCCCAGATTCCGAGAATTTATCCTAACATTCCACTTTTCTCTTTTTCCCATTTTCTTCCTCCTACCTTAAACGCGAGTTTCACCTACCTGGGATTCTGCATTGAATGCGGAGATCCTCTCCATGCCTCCCCATGCTGCATTTAATGCACTGCTAATCAATTCCAATCAAGTCATTATGACTTTTGACCTTTTGTTAAACGCAACCTTTTGTATCTCCCTGGACGCGGCTTTAACTCCCGCGTTTGGCTCATTTTGGCCTAAACGCAGGTTTGAGGGCTGCGTTTGGAGAGGGAAACACAAGTTCTCTTTTTATGTTCCTTTGCCTTGAAAAGTATGCACATTATTATATTCATTCCCATCCTTTATATAAATGCTTCCACTCCTTCTCTTTCATTCATTTTTTCCTTTCTTTCTTCTTCTTGTTTCCTGCAACCACCAACAGAGAGCATGGCAGCCCATTTCCATGGGTTTGAGCCATGTTCCCTCCTTTGGCTAGCCATTTCTCCACCATCTCCTCCTCCATTTCCACCACCAACACCACCACCTCATTCTCCTCCATCTCCTCCTCCATTTCAACCACAACACCACCTCCACCATCATCTTCTTCCTCTTCTTTTTCACCCAAATGACCCATTAACCACCATAGCTTCATCACCATCTCCACCACCTCATACTCTATCTTAGCCACCAACGACCGCGCCGTCTTCATCTCCTCGTCGTGCTCTTTCCGACGAGCCATAGCTTCGTTCTCCGAAACCTTATTCTCAAAACTCCAATCTTTCAAATTGAACTATGCTTGCACCATCAACCTCCGTCCCTTGTGAAGGCCGGCCACTCCTTCGGATTGGGGCCGTGCTCTTCTTTGTCGACAATATCGCCGTAGATTATTCCGGTAATCGTTCGCGATTATTCCGGTAATCGTTTTGGTGATAATTGACGACAACGATTATTCCGGATTCACAAGACTTCAAAGTAACATTTTAGGCGTGTAACCTTACTCGCTAAGACATGGATAACTATTTTCATACTTGTATTTTTATCAACAACACAACCCTCAAAAGTCAGGTTCTGATCTCTGTTTGCACTCTGTTAGTCGACTTGACCCAGTCATTAGTCGACTTGAACCCTTTATTAGTCGACTACCCCCTTATCCTAGTCGACTAACCCATTAAAACGCAACCCTTTTTCTGAAGACGCGACCTTATTAGTCGACTACTCCTTTACTCCTAGTCGACTAACTTTTTCTTGAAGACGCGACCCTACCAAACGCAACCTTATTAGTCGACTATCTTTTTCCCCTAGTCGACTAACTTTTTCCTGAAGACGCGGCTCTATGAGACGCGGCCTTATTAGTCGACTTGGTCCTCCTCTATAGTCGACTAACTCCTTCTCTAGTCGACTACTTATTTTCCCTAGTCGACTAACTTTGGCTGTCTGCTGTGGTTAATTACTTCTTTGAATATGGACCTCTCTCTCTAGCTCTCACGTTCTCTCTCCTCCCTCTCTTTCCTTTCTCTCTCTTGATTTCTTCCTCTCTCTATCACTTTTCTCTAACGCGTTGACGTGTTGATTCCCTGGATTCCGGATCGAGGATTTCACTATGTCTTCTAAAGACTTAGGCGAGTGTCCTCGCTCTCGCCTCCATTTGGGTTTCCCCGCTTTGTCGGGTCGACATGTATTTTATTCCATGTTTTCATGTATTATGTATTGGGCTGAGTCCCTGTATTTGTGTATGGCCGAGTGCCAATGTCTGGACATGTATTGCTCTGTGACGAATGCCTGTATTATGGTAATTAATTCTTGTTCATGTGGTAATAACATTGCAGGTCTCTCAGCCTTTAGCCTCCGGTCACTCACTATCTCGAAAGGGAAGTGATTGGGACCGGCAGGTCTCTCCGTTCTTCAGCCTCCGGTCACTCACTATCTCAAAAGAGAAGTGATTGGGACCGTCAGGTTTCTCAGTGCAGCCTCCGGTCACTCACTATCTCGAAAGGGAAGTGATTGGGACCGTCAGGTCTTTCAGCTCCGCCTGGTTATCATGATCAGCGTTCAGCGCTTTACCACTAGATTCGTCTAGGCGAGTTGCTGCCGGATTTACCGCTCGCACTTCAGCCGAGTCGTCCCGGTAACCTCGCCAGACGCTCCAGTGTTAAATACTGTTTGCTGTCTATACTTCCAGCTTGCTCAGCTCCGCTTGATTGTGCTCAGCTACTACTCTATCATCATGCCATGTATTTACCTGATATGTTAACACTTGTCATGCCATTACTTGATGCCTGTCATTTACATGCTACTATTTAACACCTGTTTGTATCACCTGACCCCAGACATGCTATTACTTGGCAAATACTCCTTGTTATGACATGACTTGCCACCAGACTAATATCAATCTCTTGACATGACTTGTCACCTGCCAAATATCATCATCCTGTCATGCTATCACTTGACACCCAGCATGATATACTTGATCTTGTGATTATCATATTTACGGGAATCTTGCCTTGTTATCCTGTATTATATGCAGTGACCTGTTATCCTGAATGGAACTAAGTGCCACACGGAACAAAGTGCCACATCACACTCGTGGTGGGGGCCACATCTTGAATCTGTGGGGGCCACCTCTAGAATCCATCCCCTCAGAGCAAAGTGCCACATGGAACAAAGTGCCACACGGAACAAAGTGCCACATCACACTCGTGGTGGGGGCCGTCTCTTGAATCTGTGGGGGCCACCTCTTGAATCTGTAGGGCCATCTCCTACCTGTACATGATAAATTATTATAAGGCAACTTACACCTGGTTTGGGGGAAACTGATGGGCCCTGATTAAACATGTTTATGGTGGCCATATCGAGCCGCGCGTGGCCAAATACTTGAGGGATCACCTGGCGGCCACCAGGGACTGGGGTGTGCTGGCACCCCTACTCCTGATTATTCCTGCCGAGTATGCACATGCCCTAGGCCTATTTCTATGGGATCTGCGATACTCTATTCCTGTTCGGGCGTCCATAAGTCCCGGTACCTAGCGGTACGTTCCGGCTCAGCACCGGATACTCCTGAACCGTTGTCCCGGGCATGTACGGGACCCATCCGAAACATGATTCATCGAACTTTATCAGTTTCCAAATAACTTGCTATATAAGTTGTAAGCGGAAGTATGTGGAATGGGACACATACTGAAGCCTGGAACTTAGACGGCCCTATAATAATAAAAGACTCCTGTTATGCTTGTTATGATTCCTGTTATGACTCCCGTTATGTACTCCTGTTGTGCCTGTTATGATTCCTGTTATGACTCCGTTATGTACTCCTGTTGTGCCTGTTATGTGTTCCTGTTATGACCACTTTGTAACTCGGGTTGTATGTGCTTGGATTACGATGATATGAGATAAAGGTATATAGATGAGGGTTTCCTTGTTTGGATTATTCCTTCGATGTACTAGTCTCATGGAGCCGTGACCTAAGCTTATACAATCTGTTTTGCTCGTAATCGGGTTTTATATCGGATTTCCTATTTTATGATGATTATATTATACCTGTTCATACCTGCTATACTTGTATTCTAACCCTCCTGTCTCCTGTTCTTATCTGATCATATCATGAGTACTTCCTACTTGATATTATTTGTTATATATACACACTTGTGCTCGTCCTTGCTCGCCACTTGGCTTTCGTATCACCACTCGCCTGGGGAGTTTCATCTGACTCCCCTAGATCCTCATGTCCAGGTCATGGAGCTTGGAGCGTGTGGATTCCCCCAGTTGCTGATCAGAGTGGCGCAGCTGAAGCATGGATCCTCAGCAAACCGTCTGAAGCTCTATCCTTCCAGGCCCCCTGTGTGCCTCTCGAGTTTTCCTTTTATAAACTCGTGAGTGCCTTTTATACTGTTCATACTTGTACACCTCTTTGTAATCTCGCAATTGCGCATATCAGTGATGTAATATTCATGTAATATTGGATCACCTCTGGTGATAACTTTGTAATTGTACTCATATGTTGGAATGTATAATGTACCACTTGCTTCCGTACTCTGATTCTTGCCTGTACTGATGCTTAGCGTATATACGTGAGGGTATTTCTGACCTGCGTATATACGTCGCAGTAACGTCTCCGTACCCGCAGGATCGGGGCGTTACATATCTCATTGAGTTCAATATCAAAAAAATGAGAACTTGCCAATTTGTCAATAGGATTTTCAAAAGTGTAAAATGGTCAAGTTCAATATGATCATCAAGAATGGGTGATTCAATTTCATGATGAATTGGCACAGGATTCAATGTTGACTCAGGAAAAAGATTGAAATCAGGTGAAGACACCAGAGTCATGATTGAATCAGGAAGTAAAATTGAATCACTAAGTTGAGATTCATGATCATATTCATTTTCTAGTTCGATTTCAGGAAAAGGAAAACTTGCCAAACTGTCAATATTCTTTTCAAAATTTGGAGTTTAGGCAAGTTCAAATGACTGTTCTGAAGTGGAACCTTGATTTCCAAAACTACATGACTCTTTAACTCTAACAGAATGGTTACCGACATCAGAACTGGCCAAACGGTGAGAATGTAAAGATTGGACCATCATATCTATGTCGTGATTACGAGCGTTTTGAGACTGAGTCATGGCTTCAAGCATCTCTTCATAGGTAATATGTTCATTGTTGTGTTGAAAAGATGAAGTGTTGTTTTGGAATTGGTAGTGAAATTGTGAGTCCATTAGATTTTGTGATTTTTGTTTGGACTCACGCATACTCATTTCCAAAATTGATGGTTTTCTATTTTGGACTGGTGGAACTGAGTATGAATCTTGAAAATATTGTGGACTAGGTGGAGAAGGAGGACAAGTTGGTTGATCATTTGACTCGGGGTAGGTGAATCCCCACTGACTCTGTGAAGAGTTGAAATCATTATGGAAATTATAGTTATAACCTTGGGGACATGGGTTATATTGATTCGGATAAGACCAATCCGGCACACTAGGTTGGTTAAAGTTATGATATGCCGGGCTGGTAATATCCGAAAATGAAGTCGGTGTGTAATATGGATTATTATTGAAGTTAGAAAAATTATTATTATAAGCCATATCACACAATGGAATACAAACAAAAAAGAAAGAAAAACAAACAAATAAACAAACAAAAAAGAAAAAATTCTAAACTAAGTTAGGGTAGACCTATGACCTAGACGACTCCTAACTGGTTAGACTGTCCACGGGAGGTTTAATGCAGACTTTGACCACAAGCTAATCAGCCAGGTCAGGGCAAGATTGGTGGGAGGTTTTCCGTCAAAGACGTTCCTTAATTAAATAACCACCAATCTTCGGGCTTTCGGCCCTTAATTCCTTTCCTAGACACTGATTTTGCAGGAGTCAAATTCCAACACCTTTCCCCTTAGGATAATCTCCTGATTGAGTTCGAGATGTCCCTAGGGCCAACGTCTACTCATTTTTAGTTAGGCTTGGGTTAGTGAGTGCTTGGAATCTGATTTTTGGACCAAGGAAGGGTGATTAAATCCCCACCTTATCTTGTTATGGGTTAGTGCCCTTAAGATAAGTTTGTGCAAGTGTACAAGATATGTAAATAAGATTCACCCAAAGCAATGAAAATCAACTAAGAGATGAGTCCTATTCTACATGCAATGCGAACGTACATTGCTCTAGCACTCTTCAACAGTAAAATAAAAGAATGAAAAGACAAGTGCCTAAAATGCAAACGTCTAATCAATTTTTATCTTTTTCAACAAGTATTTTACTGTTGGTTTATTAGCAGGCTTATGGTGATGGCATATAAGAAAAAACAAATTGCAGAAAACTAGAATTTTGCAAGTCAAGCAGCCCTGCAAAAAACAACGTTAGTAGTCAACTCCTTTTTGCCGCGGATCCGCGGCTTTGGCCGCGAACACACGGCAAAGCAGAGGGTAATTGGTCTCTGCTTTCTAGAGCAGAGGCCCAATACCACTTATATATTACTGCAATCTTAATTTCCTGCTTTTCTTGCCCTATAACCTGCAATAGAGAAGAAAATTCGTTTTAGTTCTAAAAAAACTTTCAATAAAAATCAGATTTCAATAAAAACGTTACCCTCCCCGGCAACGGTGCCAAAATTTGATTGAGGTACAACCTGCACAAAAAATACAGAATTTTAGATTTAGAAATAGAGATGTGCAAGTGCTCAATTCTTACCGCTATAGCAAGTGGCTATGCGGGTCGTGATCCACAAGGAGGGTTAGCGATAGAAGCGTTCAAAGTTTGTATTGAAATCTTATTGAAGAAAAACGAAAGTTCTTCTCTGTTTTTAAGAAATAAAATGAAAGAAGAGTTAAAGGTTAAAGTTAAAAAGAAAGCGATAGAGGAAGAAGGTGGAGAATCAGAAAGCGACTATGTACAAATGAGTTGGAAAAGAAATGATGAAAGGTTTGGAAGATGTAGTGAAAGAAATTGTGTTGGTGATCTAAACTAAGAAATAAAAGAAAAGAAAGAAGATTAAGGAATTACTCACTTAGTTTGGTTGATGACTTACCTGAAATCCTTGCATGTTCTACCTTACTTTGGAGGCATTCAACGCATAGGTCATAAGATCGAGCTCAGTCCCTGTTCGCATTATATCATCCAGCCTTGCAAGAATGAAGTGATACGGATCTTGAGGAGGAGAACGTCTTCATGAAGTATCGTTGGCAATCACAAAGGCTTTTGTATACTTATACTTCTGGATTCACTTGCAAGCTCATCAAAAACAAAAGAGGTAAAGTAGAAAGAGGAAGAAGAAAACAAAAGTAAATACGAACATAAAACAAAAATAATTCCTTTATTACTTGCAGAAACAATGGAAGAAAGGAGGAGGGTACACGGTGTCACTCTCAACATAAGCCTCTCTCTTACTTACATGAATCTTCATCTAACCTAAGCTTACATATAAATTACATAAAAAGAAAAGAAAGACCTAAACTACAAGAAATGAAAACTAGTCTAAATCCTATCTCTGCATGGTCGTCCCATTTTCAGTGCAAATACTGGCCTTTTATAGGCAAAACCCCAACGTGCAGGATCCCGGGGAGATCGGGGGAGCAAACGCTCCCTCTAACTCCCCAACCAAGCTGCGAAAATGAGACTTTGGCCGCGTTTTCGCGGCCAGGGTGTGGCCAGGTGGCCACACCCTGTTGGTGGGTCGCCCTGGTTTTGCCTTCTGACTTTATTTGTAGTTGGATTTTCAGTTTGAGTCCGGGAGTGTGACGAAATGGCCTTTGATTCTTGGCTTTAACCGATTGATTCTGAGAGGATTCTTCTCAACCGGTTTTCAACCTCTTGATTTTGCCCTGATTCTTTGAGCTCGAATTAACTCTGATTTAATTCAGAATTTTGGTGGGCTTTGGGCTCATTTCTCTTCATCTCCTTAAAGAATGGGCCTGCAAATAAATTAAACAATTAATTAGGACAATGCAAAGTTTTTTTCTATAACAAGTATGAAAATATGATACTAAATATGCAACATTAGCGACCAATCAGTATTATCCCTTCTTGATCCACCTTTTTTACACAAACTTAACCTATGAAGATAATGATAATAATGTTCATATCTATTCTCTGGTTAAAGGTGTGCATATCAAGTTATCTCCAAAATCTTTAAGTTATATTTTTCTATTCCATATCACGGCCTATCTCTTAATGACATTGATATGTATGATGATAAGGTCTTATCAAATATCTTTCTTCCAGCTCAAGGACTACCAATGACTAAAAATAAATTAAAACCTATTCCTCGTCTAATTGGTCGTATCCTTACCTATAATATATGCCCAAAAATCAGGAGTTATAACTATTATTCCCGTGTCTATGCCATCATGGCTGGACTAAAAGTTAACTAAGCTAAGATAATTTTTGATAATCTTGTCAAGCACCATACTTTCTTCTTACCATATGGAGCCTTTTGTCTCATGTGTTTCAGAAATTTCATATAGATCTTGCTTCCGAAACAAGTGTCGTCAAAGTTTTCGAGCCTTTTGATCTGCTGTTCTCCATCGTATGAAACTTCATAACTTTTCTCAACCTTTACTGTCACCTCAACATCCACCCTCTCCTCCTCCACAAAGTTCTACTCAAATTCCTTCCTCCTTCACTCACCCTCCATTCACTGAACCCCCTTCCTCTCAACCACCTCCTTCATATCCTGATGCTTTCTACAACTCTATTTCTACTGAAATCTTGACTCTACAAGCCCAACAATAATCTATGCTGAACTCTCAGTCTGCATTCTCACAAACTAATCATTACTTATGGAGCATTTTATGAGTATGCAACTGAAGATGGAGTCTTTTGAAGCAACCCAAGAGGAAATATTGGATCTCCTCAAGAACCAATTTCCACCACCTCCTCCTCCCGAATCCAACATTTGATGGACATGGCGTTGTCTTTGTTTTTTATGTTCCTAAATGTTTTGGAATTCTTGCATCTTTTTGTATTTTTTTTCGATGACTCTTTTGGTTTTCTATTGTACTAATTGACATTTTTAGTTATGTTATGAAAACTTTGGTTACTAATGTCTCCTTTAATTTCTATGCTATTTCTCTTTTTGGTAATGACAAAGGGGGAGAAAGTTTGAAGTTATATTGTGCTATATGTGATATATATTGTGATTCTTGATATCTGGATGTGCTATGTTATGATTCTTGATATCTGGATAACATATATGGCAAAGATATATGGATATATGATATATGGATATATGACAATGTTGCAATGTTTATGACTTATGCAGGAGGAGAACACTTGTTATATATATTTGTTATAACCTATTCACTGCAGGGGGAGTTTCTCTGGGGGGGTTTTCGTGCATACTGGTTGTCATCATCAAAATGGGGGAGAATATTGAAACTTTCAGTTTGATAGACTTTGATGATAGATAACAAAAGTGATACAAATGCATTGGAGCTCTATCTCAAGCATTTATGCAGAGTTCTGATTGCTCAAGCTCATATAAAGACTTTGACTATTTTTGTGTATTTTTTGAATTTTTGTTAAAAGTCTTTATCACACACACAATATAGTCATATAGTCTACTTATACCCTAGTCTAGTCGACTAACATATCTTCCAGTAGACTTGATCTTTTTTATAGTCGACTAAGTTGTTCTACAAAAAATATATCAGTTCTCTGTTTATTATCTGTTAGCAGTATTAGTCGAATTACCTACACTGCTAATCGACTAACTCATATTGTAGTCGACTACCCTTTTCCTGCTGGTCGACTAATTATAATTTCCAGAAACTTATCATCCGTATCAGTCTTGATATAGTCGACTTGCTTCCTTGAGTAGTCGACTAACCTAGGTAAAAATTGTTCTTCTAGTCAACTACCCTACGGACCCTTGTCGACTAATAGTAGTTTCTGATTGTTAATCAGTTATTGATTTCTGGTGTTTTATCCAACGTTCTAAATTTTAAATTTGAGTTGATAACTTCCCTAACTAACCATTGATTTCACCTATAAATAGGGATGTTGTCTTAGGATGAATTCACAAGTTTTCTACCCAAAACTCTATTCAAAATTCTATTTTTCTAAAAACTTGCTTCTACTTTCTTTTCTTCACTCAATTCCTATTCTATTGTGAAGAATTCTGAGAGTCCACCTATTAGAGACCTTGTTCACAATCACGTACAAAATTCAAGGCTTATAGGATTCATTGTATTCATTCAAAGAGTTGTTGTCTTCTTGGTGTAGAGAAGAGTTGTACAGATTGGGCAAAGGCTGTTTTGTCAAGTGGTATACAAGGCGTTGATTTTTGGGGTGTATCAAAATCAGGAAAAAGAAAATCTCAAGCGGGTTGCTTGGGGACTGGATGTAGGTCATGATGACTGAACTAGGATAAAACCTCTTGATTTTGCGTTTACATTTTTCTGAGATTTTTTTCTGTACATTTACTTTTCTGCAAGTAGTTTATTTTTAAAAGTTTATAAATACTATTCACCCCCCTAGTGTCTGTTTTGCCATGGTTATAGATCCTACAATTAGGGGTAACAAAAATCCCTACGTGTGCACAAGCACAGGAAGGTCAGCGTAGCTAATAATCCCTTGTCTACGTCTGAAAAGCAAGTATCTGTTGAGGCTACTTAGGTTCTCCATGAACCTAATTCTGCCTTATGTGAAGCTAACCAGGCTCTGCGCAAGGCTAAATTGGCTCTGTGCGAGCCTATCACAGTCCCAACTAGGACTAACCCCGCGCCAGTGTTAGTGTTGCGCGCAAGCCTTCAAGGGTTCCATGCGAACCTAAAATAGCCTCTGCCAAGCCCATGTGGATTGCAAACTCCACCCTTTCCTCTCTCGAATCAGCTTCTCATGAAGCTAAGATAGTCTTAGATTACAAGACTCCCTCTGCTCCTCAGCTTCGCCCATCCTACAAGGTTAAAACTAAAGCATCTGGTGCTTACAGCGAGGCTACTATAGCCCCACTTGCCTCAATAACACTCTTGGACGGTACTAAAACTACCGCATGCGAGGCTAACACCACAACACCTGTGCGTGCTAACAGCATCTCTGATCAGCGTCGCTCTCAGCACCAAGTGCAAAAGTACTCTGCCACGAGGCTAGAGGTAAAGCACGACTAAGTGCTAATAGCGAGGCTCTTCCAACCTCACTTGCAGGGAGAACTCTGCACGACAGAGCTAAGTTCGTCTCCAAGAGCAGAATTAGAATAGTAGCTTTGCCTTGCGATCGGCAAAAGTATGCACAAAATTAAGTAAAAGAGTGATAGTCGATGTTAGCTTTTGCGATTCTTCCATAGTAGTAAAGTAGTTGTACGGGTTGTATCACAAGGAGGGAGAGCGATGGAAGCTTTGGTGTGGCTTCTTTGTTCAAAGTAAAGTAAAAGTTCTTTGTTTCAAATAAAGAATTGAAAAGAAAACAAGTATTATTTCAAAAATTTCTTGGATTTGGTTGATGTTTGTAAAGATGAGTTTTCTTAAAGGTAAAAACATATGGCTAACTTCCTACTAAATGCTCCCACTAATCTCTTACTTCTTGAGATGTAGCCATACAATGGATCATAGGCAAACATTACCTTTATGCATAGGAACTATTCATGTTGGAGATCGAATGAAAGTTCTTCCGTTAACTTAGCTTTACACGGCAAAAAATTGAACATTTTCTTATTAAGATCCAATTGAAGGCTAGAATAAGGGAAGAAACAAGTGCACTAATGGTATCGGTAAAGATTAATAGGAATATCTCTAACTTACAAAAACAAGTAAAGTTTACAATCTACAGATCATCAAAAACCGTTGAGCATGAAATATAAGAAAGTGAATACTTGAAAGTAAGTTAGAGTTAGAACCCTCGTCTTAAGATATTATAACTCTTATTTGTACAAGGCTTGTTTGATACTGTTGACTCATTTGGGTTATCAATCAAGTTGTTAAAGGTTAGTGGGTTAGTAGTTAGTTAGCCATGCAATAAAATAGTTAGATAGACTTGAGTAAGAAAAGAAACAACAAGAGAGAAGTGGTAAAGAGAAAGAGTATTACACTAAAATAAGAAAGTAAAAACAAAATGAAAATACTAAGTAATGAAAAGAAGAAAGAGAAGTATTACTTGTATAAGCTTGTCACCTTCAAATACAACTTGTACACACTCTCTCTCTTTCACTCTAATAGCTAAACTAAACTAGAAGAAGAAAACATAAAATAACTATGACTCCTAGAAATAAATAACAACAAGACTCTAAACTCTGGATAACCCTCTGAAGGACCCCAAGGGGGTATTTATAGACACCAGGCGAAAGGGGGCCAGAGGGGCAAACCATGGCCCAAAGCACTGGCGCAACTGTACCAGGGCGGCGCGCGCAGCGCCGCCTGCTGTGTGCGGTCGCTTTGGTCCCCTGTCAGTTACACTTTTTAGACTTCAGATTTGAGCCCCTGATCTGACAGAATCACCTCCTAAGATCAATGGCTACTTTGTAGGCCTTTAATCACCCATTAAATGATGATTTAGGGTCTTCTTCTTCATTGCACATCATGGACCTAAAATCACACAAGCAAATCATTATTAGCAGTATTTTATATAAAATAAATATGCAGATGTGATAAAAATTATGCAATTTTAGAGACTAATCACACCCCCACACTTATGTTTTTGCTCGTCTCGAGCAAAGTAAAAACAGGAGAATTATTACACCACTTTCGCATGTGACACGATTGCTTTGAGCATATGCAATAAGCTTTTTAACCTCTAGGTTTTCCCTAGAGGAGGAGTATTATCTCTTGAGAGTTTTTAGCAGATTGCACTCACAAAATCCAATAAATGAAAAAAAATGTTAGTTGTAAGTAAATCTCTTTCAGGAAAAAACTTTTAATTATCTAAGTAAAAATGACCGAATGATTATAAGAATCAGGCCTAACCCTCATAAGTCCCCCTATACTTTAGTCTTCATAAAAGAAGAAATCATGATTTTTCTTTGAATTTAAAAAAGGATCTTGTACTTTTAACTCATTCTGTTATTTTGCTTTAATAGATATGCATCATGTGTAAGTGTGATGTGCTTGAGATTTCTCAACACAACTCCCAATGTCATTTAATTTTGTTCATGTTTATCTAGATGTTTATTTTTACTTTCTTTAGGCTTTCTACTTTACTTGTGTAACACATATCAAACCGATGACTCCCAAACCAGATGGCTTTAGGGCACCAGGTGGAAAAATACCCCTCAGGTCAAATATGCAAGTAGAGTAGGGTACGAAATCAAGATTTATTTATTTTCTTTTAGGCGTAAGTAATCATGCTTCTTGAGGCACAATTATCCAGCTTATTTGTTTTTTTTAATTTAAAGTTGTGTCTCTAAATCTTAAGCGCTTGTGTGTGATATATGCATATTCTATTAAAGCTAAATAAAAGATATGAGTTATTTTTCTTGTCCCGCCCAACTCTTAGTCAAACCAATATTTTTTTTATTTAGGCTAAAATAAAGATTCCTTACTAAGGTTACCTTAATTCTTACAACCTTTTGGTATTTTTATAATGAGTATAAAAATTATTTTGTTCTTTCTGGAGATTTTTAAAAGAAGTAAAAGAAAAAAAAATTGAATGTTAGAATCCCTCTGATAGGTAGTAAAAAGTGCATATTTATCATCACATTTACTATCATATTTCCCTTTATTCTTTTAATTATGCACTATTACTAATGTTTTGTTATTTAATGTGTGCAGCCTTGAGTAATTATTTAAATAAAAGAATAAAGCCTAAATGAAGCCCAGAAGCCCAAAAAGCCCATGTGCAAGCTCATGTGCAAAAGTTGTAGTAATTTAGAAGTTTCTTATTATCTAACCTAATCTAAACTTGGATTTTTAAACTCTTTATTTAAAATCTAAGTGAGGAAAAGGAAGGATAAGAAAGAACTCCTAATTGCTAAAAGAAGAGGAAAAGGATGGACTTCTACTCAACTCTAGTTGCTTGCAGGATAAGGCTAAAGATAAAAGGAGAAGAGTGCAAAGATAAAAATTCATTTTAAAAGATTTGGATTTAGGGTAACTTGCTTCCCAAGTTATCCCAAATTTTTAAAATAAAGAGTCGGTATGCAAAATTCAGAAGGATATACCCAGATGGATGGACCAGAGGAGGCCATGCGCGAAAGCGCGTGGCCAGAAGCTAAGCTACAGCCGCGGAAACGCGGCCATAGCCACATTTCCGCTGCTCCCTGGATGAGGTTGACGTCCAGTTTTTGTGGGAGAGTTATATCGGGACACTACTTCTTCTATCTCCTATAAATACCCCTGCAGAGCAACAGAGAGGGGTGTGCAAAAATGAGCTTAGGGTTTTTCTTTAGATTTTCTCTCTAATTTGTAGTTGTAACTTAGGTTTTTTTTAATTTCTTTTATGTAACTGAGAGGAGAGACGAGTTTCATGGAGGAAGGAAATCAAGCTTGTACTGAGGTGACATCGGTATAAGTAAGTCTTTTCTTCCATTGTTATAAGAATCAAATCGAAGTTTCTGTTTCTTCTTTACTCTTGTTTTCGTTTATTTTCCTCTGATGTGTTTGTAATCCAAGTGAACTCAATAGCCTCGAGACTGCTTCGCCATTGCAAGTGCTCTTGATGGCCTATGGTGAGGAATAACCATTCTTTGTTAGTTTAGCTCGCCTTTTATTCGTAGTGTAGATCGTGAATGGGGAAGATCCTATACGCCATGCTTGATTGCCTTCAAAGACAAGGTAAGTCATCGCAATGAATCCAAGGTATATGAGCACTGAAGAGGTAAGTAATTTTTAGGTTATTTTTCTTTTCTTTTATTTCTTTAGTTTAGATCACCAACACCAACAACATCCAATTCAAATCCTTGTATATAATCTATTTTCCATCTTCTTAATCTACCATCTTCTTCCTAATTCAAACACTTTGTAACCTAAAAGAGAACTTACTAAAAGAGCTTCCATCGCTAGTCCCTCCCTGTGGATCACGATCCGCATAGCCACTTGCTATAGCGGTAGAATTGAGTACCTTGCACATCCTATTTTTAGATCTGAAATTTTGTGTTCTTGTGTGCAGGTAAACCTCAATCAAATTTTTAGGCGCCGTTTCCGGGGAGGGACGGTAAGTTATTCTCTAAAAAAAAAAAACTAATTATTGATTTTTTTTTTTTGCAGGATCAGAGAACAAGAAATATAACTGCAGCAAAGGACATATAGCAACTCTGTGCCTCTGCCCTAGAAGGCAAAGCAGCAGAGCCTACTACAGAGCCGCGCAAACGCGGCCAAAGCCGCATTTCCGCAGCCTGAGTAGTGAACTACTCTCTGATTTTTCTGCAGGATGCTGGAAATTTAAAGCTATACTTGCCGTTCTGTTAATTTTTCTCTGTAATCATCATGCACACTGCTATTAATTAACAGTAACCTATTCGTTGAAAAATTAAAAAAAAATTAGACTCTTGCATCATAGGCACGTGTCTATTTAATTTTTTTAATTATGTTGAAGAGTGCTGGCGACAAGGTACGTTTGCATTGCATATAGATTAGGAAACACTCTTGGCTGATTTACTGCTTTTTGAGTGATTACTTATCTACTGCTTTACACGTACACAAAAAAATTTAAGGGCATAACCCATAAATAACATAAGGTGGGGATTTCATCAGCCTTCCTTGGCCCACAAATCATCTCCGTTGCACTCACAACCCTAACCCTAAATAAAAATTGACTAGATGTTGGCCCTAGGGACATCTTGGACTCAATTAGGAGATTATCCTAAAGGGGAAAGGTGTTGGAATTTGACTCCTGCCAAATCAGTGTCTAGGAAGGGGATTAAGGGCCGAAAGCCCGAAGATTAGTGGTTACTTAATTAAGGAACATCTTTGACGGATAACCTCCCACCAATCTTACCCTGACCTGGCTGATTAGCTTGTGGTCAAAGTCTGCATTATACCTCCCGTGGACAGTCTAACTAGTTAGGAGTCGTCTAGGTCATAGGTCTACCCTAACTTAGTTTAGAATTTTTTTTCTTTGTTTGCTTATTTATTTCTTTGTTTGTGTTTTATTGTGTGATATGGCTTATAACAACAATTTTTTCAATTTTAATAGTAATCCATATTACACACCAACCTCTTTTTTGGATATTACCAACCCGGCATATCATAACTTTAACCAATCTAGTGTGCCGGAGTGGTCTTATCCGAATGAATATAACCCATGCCCCCATCTTATGACCATAATTTCCACAACAATTTCAACTCTTCACAGAGTCCATGGGGATTCGCCTCCCCCGAGTCCAATTTTCAACCAACTTGTCCTCCTTATCCACCTTGTCCACAATCTTTCCAAGCTTCATACTCAGTTCCACTAGTTCAAAATAGAAAACCATCAATCTTGGAAATGATGGAAATGAGTATGCATGAGTCCAAACAACAATCACCATCAATCTTGGACATGATGATGTGTGAGTCCAAGCAACAATCACAAAATCTGACGGACTCATAATTTCACCACGATTGTCACAACAACACTTCATCTTTTCAAGTCCAATCACAACAAAATGATGAACCAATTTACTATGAAAAGATGCTTGAAGCCATGACTCAGGCTAGAATTGCTCGTGATCATGAAATAGATATGATGGTTCAAACTTTACGTTCTCACCGTTCGGCCATTTTTGATGTCGCTAACCATTCTATTAGAGCTGAAGAGTCACGTTGCTTTGGAAAACAAGATTCTATTTCAGTACAATCAATTGAACTTGCCCAAACTCCAATTTTTGAAAGGGACAGTGATAGTTTGGCAAGTTATTCATTTCCTGAAATAGAACTTGAGAATGACTATGATCCTGACCCTCAACTTGGTTTTTTAATTCTACTTCCTTATTCAATAATGACTCCGGTGTTTTCACCTGATTTCAATTTTCTCGAGTCAACATTGGATTCTGTGCCAATTCATAATGAAATTGAATCACCCATCTTTTATGATCATTATATTGAACTTGACCAATTTCATACTTTTGAAAGTCCCATTGACAAATTAGTCAGTTCTCATTTTTATGATATTGAACTCAATAAGATATGTGACCTAGATTCTCAAATTTGTGATCCAGTTCAAATTCCCGAATCAATATTGACTCCTGTTTTGTTACCCGATTTAAGTAATATTTTAGAGTCAGTTTTGATTCTCACACCAGTCATTCTTGAACTTGAATCACCAATATTAAGTCACATTCCATTGTGAAAAAAATAAATGTGGACTAGAGTTTCAACTTCTTGATTTGGACCCACTTCTTGAACCAAGCTCGACTCTTGAACCTTTACTTGACTTAAGTCACTTTCCTGAGTCGGTATTAGTTCCCGTACTTCCTCAGTCCAAATCAATTATTCTATCTTTTCACACTCCATTTTGGGACAAGGCAGTTGACAAAATTGACTCCGAAAATTATTATGAAATTTGGACGTTAGATGGGGTGGAATTTTAAAAATGTTCATACATACATCATTTTAGTGGGTTATACAAGAGAGATTTCTGGTGGGTTCCTCCGAACTCCACAAAAATTCGATTGGGCCTCATTTCATGGACCAATTAGACCACCACCGGAACCACCACCTTACGGTAATATTTGAAATCACCTAGAGGGGGGTGAATAGGTGATAATGCTAATCTAGTGAACTTAATGCGGAATTTAAAAATTAATTGTAATTACATACAAGCAAGTAATTTAAGCAAAGAATATAATGCAAGAGATAAGAGCAAGTAAACCAAACGCAAACACCGAGAATTTTTCCGAGGTTCGAGCACCCAGCTCTACATCCCCGCCTTCACCCAGAAGGTTTTCTAACCACTATAACTTCACAAAGAGTTACAATCACATCGGAGTACCCAACTCCATAATCTCGAACACAAGTACTTCTTGGTGATCAAAAGACCACAAACTCTCTTTTGTAAAAGCCTCTTTGCCTTACAAGAACCCTATAGAACAATGGTTAGAATTGAAGCTCAAATATTGTAAGTGAAAAAAGAAAATGAAATTCAGAGAGTTTAGAAAAAAACTTCAACGATGAGAGATTCTTCAGCACAAAAACGAAGGACCAAACTCTTTTGAAAGCCTTTGAAAACTTTGAATATTTTTACCAATGCTTGTTGTAAAAACCTCTACCCTAATGACCCCTTTATATAGGATTGAGGAAGAGTAAACATAGAAAAGTTTTACCTGAATATAAGAGTAAGAAATTGACCCTCTAATACAGCTAACCACATTTTATTTAAACTTAAACACATTTTGAAAACATGTTAAAAATCAGCCTCCAGAAAATTAGCCATTATTGCCAATCTGGCAGATTGGTCAACTTTGAGCACATTTTTTAGGACGCAAACATTCGAATTCAGAATAATATATATGGGCATAATTTGTAGATCTTTAAGTCTTCTTTTTAATGCAACTGAAATCAACTCAATATCATTTTGGATGAGAAAGTTATCAATAAAACACTGACAGGTGTTAAAACAGAAACTGTAAGCTATTTTTAGAACAAGAACAGAGTTCAACCAAATATTTGACATCTTTAAAATTTGAATCTGAAAATGATTATTGAATAAGAAATTTAGATCTGAAAGTTATATTTGAAATGCAAGTTGAATCATATTATTTGAATATAAGAATAAAAAGTTATGATAAGAAAAGTAAAAAGGTGTCAAGCAAATCAGCAGAACTAAAACTGGTGCAAATTCAAAACCCGATATATGTACTTGAAATCCAAAACCGATTCAATCAAAAACCAAACGTATTGAATTTATGTGTGTGTATTTAAGCTTCAACCTATCCACTATTCTTTAATAAAACTATAAAACTAAAAACAAAACTAATGAAGTCTCTTGAGCCAAACTGAAGTCTTGAGCCATGCAATGTCATGCTAGATCCTTTTCTTCTATGAACATTCCTTCTTGTGCCATTTGCCTTATTTGCTCCATGAACCTAGAAAGTCTTGCAAAAGCTAAACAATGGCCTTCAAAATATTACTAACCTGAAACTCATTTTGAACAAACTTATTAGTACCAATATAGTTCTTAAGTGTTTTGTTATCATCAAAACTCTAAACAAATGTAGAGTGTAACCTTTTGGGCCAACAATCTCCCCCTTTTTAATGATGATAAAACAAATAGGCTATTTATCAAGATATAAAAGGGATATAAAAACTCCCCCTCAAATGATGCTCTATTTTATCATGTATAAAACATGAAAGCATATACATATATCAATATGTATAAAACATGAAATCTACATATACATATATGAGATAAACATGTACAAAATATGAATATGAAACGAAAACATGAAATCACCAATACTTCTTCCCCTTTTTGTCATACATCAAAAAGGGTTAGGAAACAACTAATAAATAATGACAATGCATAGATATGCATAAAACAAGCTTTTAATACTAAAATAAATCTTTACATGAACATGTTCTGAAATAATGCTCTTGATACCAATAAAAAATCAAACTAACCAAACTATGTTCTTGTATAAATATGCATATAAAGTTAAATACTTCTCCCCCTTTTTGTTAGTCATCAACAAAGGGGTCCAAGTAAGCAATAAAACATATTCTTCCAAAAAAAAAATATCAATATAAGTGAATCATGATACCAATTGAAAGATAATCAATATATAAAAATTCTTGTTATTAATAAAACAAAAATAATAAACGAAGTATAAAAACAACAAAATACTTCTCCCCTTTTTGTAAATAAACAATTAAAAATCATGCATCTTGATACCAATAGAAAGTAAACAAATAAGCATCTTGATACCAATTGTAAGTATTTTTCATATGATACCAAATTAAAATCCATATTAATTTTCCTTTAAATCATTTTTCATCATAAAGTATGGAATGGAAAACAAAGGTAAACCAAATATCAATTGAGAGATAAAATACGAATTTTCTCCCCTTTATGAAATACCAATTAAAATGATGCATAAGCTTGTATTAGGATACCAATTGAAAACTAATCAATTTAAATATGATATTCATTAAAAATCAAGTTTGGCAAAACTAAAATTTGTGATATTATTGAGTACAAATTAAACATATATGAGTATACAAAAAGAATGTCAATATTGATACCAATTGAAACGATCCAATGATACCATTGAAACAATAATAAAATCAAGTGTATACCTCATATAACCTACCACCCATTTCATGCACATGTTTTAAAATGATTTTCAATAATAACATACAAGGCATGGTCGCCCAACCAACCGCCCTTAGATGGTAGGGTTTTCAAAAATAGGTTTGGACATAAAGTATGTTTGAAAAACTCTACCAAAACGAAGAATATAGCAACTAGTTAAATGGAAAAACTTGTAAACTAGTACGAAATCCTTCAAGAAAGGAATAAAACAAACTTGTTTTTCATGAAACACATGTAAATCACATGGCACTAAAAACACTCAAAATCTATATAGCACATATCATACTCATGAAAACAAAATCATGAGAAACCATCAAATAAGGAGAGTGTACAAGTGTAATGTGAAACACACTATCATGAAAACATGCACTTAAGCTCAATTAAGGTATTCCTTTAAACATGAAAACATGAGACTCATCAAAACTAAATTTTCATTAAACCCAATTCATACTTCAAGGCATATGTATGTTTTGACAAAACAAGAAGTGTACATATATATCCCTAAACACAATTTAAGTCCATAATAACGATTTGTATGAAAAGCAAATGACTCAAAGGGTATACATGTATATCTTAAAGTTTGGCAAAATAGACATATACATGAAGTTAAAACACAAGATCATAAAACATATCCAAAATAGGGAATACAAGTTAGAATGTATGAATCATCAAAACTAGACTATACTAGCACATCTAATGGGTACAAAAGAGCGTTCAAGCACAAACATATAATGATTTATTTGTGGCCCATAATATGTACAAGTATATATCCTAGTTTTAATGAAAACTAACATCTAAACAATTAATCAAATCATGTAGCATAAAATGGGACATAAATCATCATTACAAACATAAAACAATCATTATATAAATTCACATGCTATTAGAACTATGAAAGACACGATAGCTAAACAAGGGTGAGAACACAACATATGTGTCAATATAAACATGGGTGAACTTAAAAGCTATACATGCATGTCAATGGTCTAATAATCATGGCATTTAACATACTAATCAAAACATGAAGTATCAAAACGAAAATCATAAACATCCATATGATCATTATGTATATGCATGTACATTAGATCTAGGACATACATATTAGTTATAAAAACAAAGTGAGAATACAAAGATATAAGTCCATTTTAAACAAGAGTGTCTCAAATAACTAACAAGTATATCACTATTCTAATAAACATGGCATAGGCATAATGAACAATAAAACATGACATGTTATAAATCAATGACATGAAAAAAAACATGCAAATATAAACGGGAGTTAGAGATTGATACCAAAACTGATGAAGGCACCTCTCTAGTTCTCCAAACCAATGGTGGTCCTCTCCACCAAACTCCCCTTGAAAGTGATGCATTTAAATTGTTTTTCTTTAGGCACGGAACGCATCCACTTCAAGGTATCGCCACTCTCACGTGATGCGGAGCCCACACCTACATCAAAAACCATAGGGGTGGTCTTTGGTACCTATTTTCTTTTCGGTCCATAGGGGTTAGTACCTTTCCTAACCCAGACAACATTATTTGCTAAATTTTTATAATATATACGATCATAATAAAATCTAGCAAGGTGGCCCTTACGTCCACAATGTGTACATGTGTACACATGAGCATACATGTGATGGTGGTGACCGTTGGAAGTATGTGTATGCTGTGGAGGGTGTGCATGCAAAGATGGAACTTGTTTCTTTCGAACCAAGAATTCCAAGCGTGTGTGGTTCATGGCACAATGGCTCAAAGTGGAGCCAAAATAATCAACACTTTTCTTCAAAACATTTATATCATTTTCAATAGTTGAAGATAAAGTGGAGCATGCAATAGATGTGCTAGATGAAGAAGCTACACTAGCATGGCAAACATGATTATCTATATCCTTTTTCAAAGATTTATTTTTATTTAAAACAAGATCTAATTCTTTAGTAATGAAATCAATTTCATTTTTCAAAGAATAGTTATCTTTTAAAATAAAATTCAATTTTGAAGATAAAATCTCATTATTTTTCACAACATCATCACAATCATTTTTGTTTTTCAAAAATTTATTTTCCTTTAGGGCAAGGTCAAGTTGAGATTTAAGTGAGTCACGTTCACTAGCAATCTCTTCCTTCTCTTGCAAAATCAATTCAAAATTTTAACACAAATCCTTTGTTGGCCCAAAGGCCTTCCACTCTAGTTTTGATGATGATTAACTCATGTAGTTATGTGTACTAATTATCTTGTGATGTTTAAGTTTCAGATCATTAATCAAGATATTAGTTGGTGAAAGCTTCCACACATCTTTCACATGTTGATTCAAGAGCCCGAGCGTCAAAGATCATACATTGCACTTGCTCGGTGAATCAAGAGTTTTTGGATCGAGCCGTCTTGGAGATTGCGCTCTAGCTTGGAGATTGCGCTCTACAAGAAGACTTAGGTATCCATAGTTTTAGTTTTGAGTTTAGATCCTAATTGTAAAGATTAGTATAGTATGATAAGCTCAAGTTCACAACACACACCTTTCATGTTTTGATTTTCGGTTTTAGGTTTAACCGATCTTGGTTTTCATGAATAGATTTTTATCAAAACAAGTTTACATGGTTTATGTATATTAGATTTGTTCTATATACATGCATGCTTCAATTGTTTAGACAAACTTTGTTTGATAATCTATTCCATGTGTTTTATGTTTTGGTATTTACAACAAAACATATTTTTGGACTTAATGACAAAAATCATGATATATATATGTTTCTTGTATATTGAATTTCTATTCATATACAATATGCTTCAAAGTGTTTAAATATCATATTTTTGTATCATGGATGAGTTTTAGACAATGTGTATTTTCTATTCAAAATACAAGGTTTTAGAAAATACGGTTTTTGGTTTTTGGCAAAATTTCTATGACACAAAAATTGTCTAAAATGTTTGAAATTTGTGTTAGGATTTTTAACACAAGTTTGTATTTCAATATAAAATAATAAAACTATTTTTGTGGAATTTTAGAGATTTTGTGGGATTTATTGGAATATTTTTTACCTCAGTTTTCTGACCCATTTGCTGCCTGCCAGGCTAGTTCGGTCGACCGTATCGGTCGACCGCATGTAGCCGGTCGACCGTCACGGTCGACCGACGACGTGCACAAACCTGTGCACGTTCTGGCACAGTCAGCGATCGACCGGGACGGTCGACCGGAGCAGAATAATCTGCTCTCGGGATTTTTCGGTCGACCGGGCCGGTCGACCGTTAGTTGCCAACGGTCAAAAATTGACCGTTGGACGGTCGACCGGGCCGGTCGACCGGAAGGCTATTTCTGGCAAATTTCTGTCAACGGCTATTTTCTGATAATTGCCTATAAATACCCCATTTATAGGAGTTTTTCTCTAAGAATTTTTGTGCGAATTTTTCCATTCTCTCAGGTGTTTTTACAGCAATCAAAATAGTTTTTGGATTCAAATTGAACATTCTTTTTGGTGTTTTCATTAGGGTTTGAAAAATCAAAGAAAAGGGTTTTGGGAAAAGCTTTTGAATTGAACTTCTCTATCTTGGTTTCATTTATTTCCCAAAGATTTTCTTTGAGTTGCTGGTTTCAAATCCCTTGGTTTTCTCCACACTTGAGCTATAATCTACTATCTATATCTATAGGATATTTGTGTGGGAGAAGAAGAAGTTGTTTGTGGTTGTTGTTGTGACCACCAAGTTGTAACCCAATCTTTTCTTAGCTTTGTGCTTTGAGTTGTATCCCTCTAGTTGAGAGGTGATCCTTGTATTGATTGGTGATTGGGAGTTTGTTGTATTGGTTTGAATTTTTGCCTCAAGGAGGAGGTTGTGATTGTTGGAGTTTGCCTCAAGGAGGAGGTTGTGTTGGTTGGCTTGGATTTGTGCCTCAAGGAGGAGGTTGTAAAGAGAGGAGTTGGGTACTCTTTGTAAAGGGTCCTAGGTGGACGAGCTAGTGGAAATCCTTCGTGTGTCGAAGGCGGGGATGTAGAGCTGGGTGCTCGAACCTTGATAACATATCCTTGTGTTTGCGTTTGATCTATTGGCTCTCTATCTCTCTCTCTTTACTTTGTGCCTTGCATTTCTACTTATTTTGCTCATTCATATTGCTTGGCTTGGTTGTGTGTGCATCACTTGTTGATCACACTTGAGTGTATTTGCTTTAAGTTTTTAAATTCCGCATTTTGTTCATAGATTAGCATTGTCACCTATTCACCCCTCCTCTAGGTGACTTTTCAATTGGTATCAGAGCTAGCGCTCCTGATATTTAGGTTTAACCACCTAGGAGTGTGATCTTGGTTTGCTAATCTTCATTTGCATCTCATTTGCACTCATACTAGTTTGCTCTCATGGCTAGCCCTCCTATGTTTGATCATACTAGACTTGACTCTTGGAAAGTTAACATGACTAGGCATTTAAAAACTCTAGGTCATCTAGTTTATCAAGCCATCACTATAGAAACCCTCCCAAATACTAGTAAGCATAAGAAGGCCAATGCACTTGCACTTCAAACACTTAGAGCATCTTTTGATAATAATCTCTTAATTGTTTTTGATAGTTTTAACTCGGCTTTTGCAGTTTGGAGCGTCTTGACATCTCCGGAGCTTCCAAGGATCATCAACAATATGAGGAGATCTAGGAGAGATGTATCCGAAGAGCCTTGTTTCATGGCATATGGGAATGACTCCAATTTGGTACAATCAGACTCTCAAATACATGATAGCTCTTATTGCCATGGATGTTTTGAGGTTCAAAATTTAAATGTTGAACTTGCTTCTAAGCTTGAAAAATTCTTGGAAAAACATAACTCTTTGAAAGAAAAACATTTTGATTTACAAAAAGAAATGAAGGATTTATGCTCTACTTTTGAAACCGTTTTGCAAGAGAAGGAAGAGATTACTAGTGAATGTGACTCACTAAGATCTCAACTAGACATTGCTTTAAAAGAAATTGAAGTTTTAAAAGGCAAAAATGATTGTGATGATATTTTGGAGCACAATGAGATTTTATCCTCAAGATTGGATTGTGTTTTCAAAGAAAACCTTACTTTGAAAAATAAAATTGATTCTATTACTAAAGAATTGAATTTGGTTTTGTCTAAAAATGAATCTTTGCAAAATGATATTGATTTGCATGTTTGTCATGCTAATGTAGCTTCTACTTCTTGCACTCTTATAGCATGTTCCACTTTGTCTTCTAGCATAGAAAATGATATAAATAATTTGAAGAAAAGTGTTGATTGTTTGGGCTCCACTTTGAGCCATTGTGCCATGAATCACACACGATTGGAAACCTTGATTCGCAAGAAACAAGTTCCAACCTTGCATGCACACCCATCTAGGCATACACATGCTTTTCATGATCACCACCACAATATGTATGCTCACGTGTACACATGTACACATTGTGGTCGAAAAGGCCACCTTGCTAGATTTTGTTATGATCGCATTTATCATGCAAAATTTAGCAACTAATTTTGTTTGGGTGAGAAAAGAAACTAACCCCCGTGGACCCACTAGAAAATGGGTACCGAGATCCACCTCTTTGACTTTTGATGTAGGTGGGAGCTCTCGCATCACGTGAGAGTGGAGGTACCTTGAGGTGGATGCGTTCCGAGCTTGAATGAGAACTATTTGGATGCTTCACTCTCAAGGAGATTAGGTGGAGATGACCACCATGTTTTGGAGAACTAGAGATGCACCTTCATCGGTTTTGGTATCATTCTCTAACTCCCATTTTTATTTGCATGCTTTTACATGTTCATCTATTCATAGCATGTTTTGTTTCATTGTTCATTATGCTTATGTTATGTGGGTTAGATTAGTGTTATACATGTTCAGTTCTTGAGCACCCATGTTTTATATGGATCTATATTAAACTAACATGTATGCCCTAGATCTAGTGCACATGCATATGCATTATGATCATTTGGATGTTTATGATTATATGATGATTTGTTTTGATGACTCATGTTTTAGTATGATATATGCCATGTTTGTTAGACCCTTGACATGCATGTTTAGCTTATGAGATCACCCATGTTTATATGGACCCATATTTTGTGTTCTCTTTATGTTTAGCTATCATGTTGATCATAGTTCTAATGCACATGTCTTTGTCATGCTAATCATATGGTTGACTATGATTTTTTTTTGTTTTAATAATTCATGTTTTTGATTATCATGATCATATTGATTTTTGACCCGTTTTATGCCTCATGATTTGATTACTTGCTTGAATGTTAGTTTTCATTAAGACTAGGATTTATACTTGTACAACTAGTGAGCTACAAATAGACCTTTATATATTTGTGCTTGAATGCTCATTTGTAGTCATTTGATGTACTAGTATAGTCTAGTTTTGATGATTCATGCATTTGACTTGTATTCCTCATTTTTAATGTGTTTCTATGATCTTGTGGTTGACTTCATGTATATGTCTATCTTGTCCAAATTATTGTTTATACATATACATCCTTGAGCCACGTGCCTTCATGCATATACTTTTGTGGACTCTTCATGTTTGGGATATGTATGTATACTTAAGTTTGTACATGACATACATATGCCTTGAAGTTTAAATCATTATGATGATTTCCATGTTTGATTGTGATTTCAATTGATATGATGATTTCAATAAATTACATGATTCACTATTATATCAAGATTTGATAATTTCTATATTAAGCTTAATTGTCCATTTTCATGATGAAATGTATTTCACATTACACTTGTTCACTCACTTTATTATGTTTCTCATGATTGTGTTTTTCATGAGTATGATATGAGCTTTATGGACTTTGAGTGTTTAGTGATCTTGTGATTTTCATGTTTCATGAAAAATCCTTTTTGTTTTATCTTGAAGGATTTCTACTAGTTCTCAAATTTTCATAAACTAGTTGGTATTCTTCAAATTGGTAGAGACTTTCAAACATACTATATTGTTCAAATCATTTTTTTTGAAAACCCCTACCTTCAATGGGCAGTTGGATGGGAGATCATGTTCTTGTATGCTTTATAATGAAAATCCTTTTTATCTTGAACCATGATTGGGTGGTAGGTTATATGAGTCATACACTTGTATTTATTGTTGTTTCAATTGGTATCATTGAATTCTTTCAATTGGTATCGATATGACATCTTTTTGTATACTCATATATGTTTGTATTTTATATATGTATGCTTGCACTTCATATAGTATCAAATTTCAATTGATATCTATCTTTTACATACATATATAGATGATTTATTTGTGCTTCAAGATATCACAAATTTTGTTTATGCTTAGCTTGAACTTTTCAAATTGAAACAATGTTAAAGCAAATTTTCAATTGAGTTAATTTTCAATTGGTATCTTATTTCAAGCATATGCATATTTTCATTTGGTATTTCATAAAGGGGGAGAAAACTAGTATTTTATTTTTTAATTGGCATCTTATCTCTCATTTGATATTTTGTTTGGTATTCCACTCCCTTGCTTTATGATAGAAAATAAAGATTTCATTTGGCAAAGAATAATTGTTTCATTTGGTATCAAGATTTGTTTTAAGGAAATTCAAATTAGTATTGTTTAATTCCAAAATTGGTATCTAGTTTGTTTGTTTACAATTGGTAGGTTATTTGTTTACTTACTAATTGGTATCAAGATTTTCATTTTATTTGTGTTTTCAATTGGTATATGTTCTCGTTTTTATTTCAATTGATTTGTTGTTTTTCAATTGGTATCAATATACACTTCATTGCCACAATTCTTTTGGTATCATATTTGATTTGACCCTTTATTAGTTCTTTGCTTTAAAGGGGAGAAAAATTTATTGTTTTTGCTTTTATTTTTAACCCTTTTTGATGATTGACAAAAAGGGGGAGAAGAATTTGAGTTTTATATGCATATTTGTGTTTGCATATAGTTTACATTTGATGAAAAGAAGCCTTGTTTATATGCATGTCTATGCATGTTTTATGTTTCATTTTTATTGGTATCAAGAGCATGTTTTGATATTGTTTTAAACACATATAAACATGTTGTTAAGAACATTCATTGCATATCTTATATGTTTTATTGTTATGCATGAGTTAAGGGGAAGCTTCTTTGAAGCTTTACTTTAATCCATGCATATATAACTCCATGAGTTTTGTCATCATCAAAAAGGGGGAGATTGTTGGCCCAAAGGCCTTCCACTCTAGTTTTGATGATGATTAACTCATGTAGTTATGTGTACTAATTATCTTGTGATGTTTAAGTTTCAGATCATTAATCAAGATATTAGTTGGTGAAAGCTTCCACACATCTTTCACATGTTGATTCAAGAGCCCGAGCGTCAAAGATCATACATTGCACTTGCTCGGTGAATCAAGAGTTTTTGGATCGAGCCGTCTTGGAGATTGCGCTCTAGCTTGGAGATTGCGCTCTACAAGAAGACTTAGGTATCCATAGTTTTAGTTTTGAGTTTAGATCCTAATTGTAAAGATTAGTATAGTATGATAAGCTCAAGTTCACAACACACACCTTTCATATTTTGATTTTCGGTTTTAGGTTTAACCGATCTTGGTTTTCATGAATAGATTTTTATCAAAACAAGTTTACATGGTTTATGTATATTAGATTTGTTCTATATACATGCATGCTTCAATTGTTTAGACAAACTTTGTTTGATAATCTATTCCATGTGTTTTATGTTTTGGTATTTACAACAAAACATATTTTTGGACTTAATGACAAAAATCATGATATATATATGTTTCTTGTATATTGAATTTCTATTCATATACAATATGCTTCAAAGTGTTTAAATATCATATTTTTGTATCATGGATGAGTTTTAGACAATGTGTATTTTCTATTCAAAATACAAGGTTTTAGAAAATACGATTTTTGGTTTTTGGCAAAATTTCTATGACACAAAAATTGTCTAAAATGTTTGAAATTTGTGTTAGGATTTTTAACACAAGTTTGTATTTCAATATAAAATAATAAAACTATTTTTGTGGAATTTTAGAGATTTTGTGGGATTTATTGGAATATTTTTTACCTCAGTTTTCTGACCCATTTGCTGCCTGCCAGGCTAGTTCGGTCGACCGTATCGGTCGACCGCATGTAGCCGGTCGACCGACGACGTGCACAAACCTGTGCACGTTCTGGCACAGTCAGCGGTCGACCGGGACGGTCGACCGGAGCAGAATAATCTGCTCTCGGGATTTTTCGGTCGACCGGGCCGGTCGACCGTTAGTTGCCAACGGTCAAAAATTGACCGTTGGACGGTCGACCGGGCCGGTCGACCGGAAGGCTATTTCTGGCAAATTTCTGTCAACGGCTATTTTCTGATAATTGCCTATAAATACCCCATTTATAGGAGTTTTTCTCTAAGAATTTTTGTGCGAATTTTTCCATTCTCTCAGGTGTTTTTACAGCAATCAAAATAGTTTTTTGGATTCAAATTGAACATTCTTTTTGGTGTTTTCATTAGGGTTTGAAAAATCAAAGAAAGGGTTTTGGGAAAAGCTTTTGAATTGAACTTCTCTATCTTGGTTTCATTTATTTCCCAAAGATTTTCTTTGAGTTGCTGGTTTCAAATCCCTTGGTTTTCTCCACACTTGAGCTATAATCTACTATCTATATCTATAGGATATTTGTGTGGGAGAAGAAGAAGTTGTTTGTGGTTGTTGTTGTGACCACCAAGTTGTAACCCAATCTTTTCTTAGCTTTGTGCTTTGGGTTGTATCCCTCTAGTTGAGAGGTGATCCTTGTCTTGATTGGTGATTGGGAGTTTGTTGTATTGGTTTGAATTTTTGCCTCAAGGAAGAGGTTGTGATTGTTGGAGTTTGCCTCAAGGAGAAGGTTGTGTTGGTTGGCTTGGATTTGTGCCTCAAGGAGGAGGTTGTAACGAGAGGAGTTGGGTACTCTTTGTAAAGGGTCCTAGGTGGACGAGCTAGTGGAAATCCTTCGTGTGTCGAAGGCGGGGATGTAGAGCTGGGTGCTCGAACCTCGATAACATATCCTTGTGTTTGCGTTTGATCTATTGGCTCTCTATCTCTCTCTCTTTACTTTGTGCCTTGCATTTCTACTTATTTTGCTCATTCATATTGCTTGGCTTGGTTGTGTGTGCATCACTTGTTGATCACACTTGAGTGTATTTGCTTTAAGTTTTTAAATTCCGCATTTTGTTCATAGATTAGCATTGTCACCTATTCACCCCCCCCCTCTAGGTGACTTTTCATCCTTCATTTCTTCTTTTAGTTCAAAATTTTCTTTTTCAAAAGATCATGTTTTTCTAAAAAATTTTCAAGCTTTGTAGCAAGTTCCATATTTAAAGTTTGAACTTCTAAACACCCATAACAATAGGAACTAGAGCTATCATCTAGTTGAGATTCCGATTGTACCTCAAGGGAGTCATTCCCTTGGACCATGAGGCAATGCTCGTCGGACTTGTCTCTCCTAGATCTCCTCAACTTATTGATGATCCTTGGTAGCTCGGGAGAAGCCAAGATGCTCCAAACTGCAAAAGCTGAATCATAGTGAGCAAATACATGTAATAGATCTTTATTAAGAGATGCTCTAAGTGTCTTAAGGGCTAATGCATTGGTCTTTCTATGCTTGCTATCATTGGGGAAGGATTCTTTGGTAGTGGCTTGATAAACTAGATGTCCTAGGCTTTTTAAATGACAACTCATCTTGGCCTTCCAAATATCATGTCTAGAAAAGTCAAACATAGGAGGGCTATCTATGAGTGCAAACTAAATGTGTGCAAATGAAAATGCAAATGTAGACTAGCAAACCAAGATCTCACTCCTAGGCGGTTAAACCTAATATCATGAGCGTAGGCTCCGATACCAATTGAAATCACTTAGAGGGGGGGTGAATAGGTGATAATGCTAATCTAGTGAACTTAATACGGAATTTAAAAATTAATTGCAATTACATACAAGCAAGTAATTTAAGCAAAGAATATAATGCAAGAGATAAGAGCAAGTAAACCAAACGCAAACACCGAGAATTTTTTCGAGGTTCGAGCACCCAGCTCTACATCCCCGCCTTCACCCAGAAGAATTTCTAACTACTATAACTTCACAAAGAGTTACAATCACACCGGAGTTCCCAACTCCACAATCTCGAACACAAGTACTTCTTGGTGATCAAAAGACCACAAACTCTCTTTTGCAAAAGCCTCTTTCCCTTACAAGAACCCTTTAGAACAATGGTTAGAATTGAAGCTCAAATATTGTAAGTAAAAAAAGAAAATGAAATTCAGAGAGTTTAGAAAATAAATCTTCAGCGATGAGAGATTCTTCACTACAAAAACGAAGGACCAAACTCTTTTGAAAGCCTTTGAAAAATTTGAATATTTTTGCCAATGCTTGTTGTAAAAACCTCTACCCTAATGACCCCTTTATATAGGATTGAGGAAGAGTAAACATAGAAAAGTTTTACCTGAATATAAGAGTAAGAAATTGACCCTCTAATACAGCTAACCACGTTTTATTTAAACTTAAACAAATTTCGAAAACATGTTAAAAATCAGCCTCTAGAAAATTAGCTATTACTGCCAATCTGGCAGATTGGTCAACTTTGAGCACATTTTTCAGGACGCAAACATTCGAATTCAGAATAAGGTATATGGACATAATTTGTAGATCTTTAAGTTTTCTTTTTAATGCAACTGAAATCAACTCAATATCATTTTGGATGAGAAAGTTATCAATAAAACACTGACAGGTGTCAAAACAGAAACTGTAAGCTATTTTCAGAACAAGAACAGAGTTCAACCAAATATTTGACATCTTTAAAATTTGAATCTGAAAATGATTATTGAATAAGAAATTTAGATCTGAAAGTTATTGAAATGCTAGTTGAATCATATTATTTGAATATAAGAATAAAAAGTTATGATAAGAAAAGTAAAAAGGTGTCAAGCAAATCAGCAGAACTAAAACTGGTTCAAATCCAAAACCCGATATATGTACTTGAAATCTAAATCCGATTCAATCAAAAACCAAACGTATTGAATTTATGTGTGTGTATTTGAGCTTCAACCTATCCACTATTCTTTAACAAAACTATAAGCTAAAAACAAAACTAATGAAGTCTCTTGAGCCAAACTGAAGTCTTGAGCCATGCAATGTCATGCTAGATCCTTTTCTTCTATGAACAATCATTCTTGTGCCATTTGCCTTATTTGCTCCATGAACCTAGAAAGTCTTGCAAAAGTTAAACAATGGCCTTCAAAATATTACTAACCTGAAACTCATCTTGAACAAACTTATTAGTACCATATAGCTCTTAAGTGTTTTGTTATCATCAAAACTCTAAACAAATGAATAGTGTAACCTTTTGGGCCAACAATATTTTCCTTCCCTTTTTTCTTTTTCATGCACAAATGCATTCATTCATACATTGAGGATAATGCATGAGATAGGTATGGGGGGAGGATTTACTAACATACTAACATAGGTAGATAGGTAGATACTAACAAAGATACTAAAAAAATAAAAAAAAATTTTGAAAAGAGAACAATATTTTGACTTATCTTTTGAAAGAAATCTAAGTTAGTCTTAAGACTTAGGAAAATCATGATTAGGATTTCTAAAAACTTGGTCAAAATAAATAAATTGTTGAATTTTTAGGAATAGGAGGAAAAATTGAATAAGTAATTAGTCTTGATTTTTACCTTAATGAAATATGCATACTTAATACACTTACACATCTAGGATTCTAAGACAAAGACTCTTGTGCCCTATAAAAAAATAATACTAAAAAAATTTGAAAAAGAAGAAATTCACTAATTAAGCTGGATACATGTGCCTCAAGAAGCATCAGTATTCACGCCTAAAGGTGATTTTATAAATAAAGTCCTTAGTTTTGTGGCCTAGTTCACTCGAATCCTTAAGTCCGTGGGTGTTTTCTCACCCGGTTCCCTAAAACCGACCGGTTTGGGAGCCATCGACTTTAAGTTCGCTACATGGGTGGATTAGAAAGCCTAAGAAAACTAAGAAATATTACTTATATATGTACTAACACATCTAATAGTCAATTAGTTAGGTATGAGGGCCTCAAGAAGCCTTCATGCTTACACGAAAGAAAATTAGATGAGTTATACATATTAAAAAAAAGAGAAAATAATAATAAAGAAGCATGAGAGTCCAACTTAAAGAATTCCTAGTAAAGATTCACAAGGATGCATATGACTTTTGGTAACGAAAAAGACTATACAAAAATTCAATTTTGATTCTTACCTAAAATAGATAACAATTTATTATATAAAGACTAAGTTTAAGAATGAATAAAAATGATAATCCTAAAACTTATAGACTACTTAGTCTCTTCAAACATATTTCAAATATTTTCCTTTTTTATGGATTTTGTGGGTGTAATCCGCTGAAAACCCTCACGAGACAACACTCATCCTCTAGGGTAATCTAGAGGTTTAACGGCTTGTTGCACATGCTAAGTGCAACCGTGATGCCTACGAAAGTGAGTTAGGATAGATTAGTTTTTCTTCTCTTATTCTTTTTTGATTTTTACTCGAGGTCGAGCAAAAAGATAAGTGTGGGGGTGTGATAGGTAGTAAAAAGTGCATATTTATCATCACATTTACTATCATATTTCCCTATTTATTCTTTTAATTATGCACTATTACTAATGTTTTGTTATTTAATATGTGCAGGCCTTGAGTAATTATTTAAATAAAAGAATAAAGCCTAAATGAAGCCCAAAAAGCCCATGTGCAAGCCCATGTGCAAAAGTTATAGTAATTTAGAAGTTTCTTATTATCTAACTTAATCTAAACTTGGATTTTTAAACTCTTTATTTAAAATCTAAGTGAGGAAAAGGAAGGATAAGAAAGAACTCCTAATTGCTAAAAGAAGAGGAAAAGGATGGACTTCTACTCAACTCTAGTTGCTTGCAGGACAAGGCTAAAGATAAAAGGAGAAGAGTGCAAAGATAAAAATTCGTTTTAAAAGATTTGGATTTAGGGTAACTTGCTTCCCAAGTTACCCCAAATTTTTAAAATAAAGAGTCGGTATGCAAAATCCAGAAGGATATACCCAGATGGACGGACCAGAGGAGGCCACGCGCGAAAGCGCGTGGCCAGAAGCTAAGCTACAGCCATAGCCGCGTTTTCACGGCTCCCTGGATGAGGTTGACGTCCAGTTTTTGTGGGAGAGTTGTATCGGGACTCTACTTCTTCTATCTCCTATAAATACCCCTGCAGAGCAACAGAGAGGGGTGTGCAGAAACGAACTTAGGGTTTTTCTTTAGATTTTCTCTCTAATTTGTAGGTTGTAACTTAGGTTTTTTTTAAGTTTTCTTTTATGTAACTGAGAGGAGAGACGAGTTTCATGGAGGAAGGAGATCAAGTTTGTACTGAGGTGACATCGGTGTAAGTAAGTCTTTTCTTCCATTGTTATAAGAATCAAATCGAAGTTTCTGTTTCTTCTTTACTCTTATTTTCGTTTATTTTCCTCTGATGTGTTTGTAATCCAAGTGAACTCAATAGCCTCGAGACTGCTTCACCATTGCAAGTGCTCTTGATGGCCTATGGTGATGAATAACCATTCTTTGTTAGTTTAGCTCGCCTTTTATTCGTAGTGTAGATCGTGAATGGGGAAGATCCTATACGCCATGCTTGATTGCCTTCAAAGACAAGGTATGTCATCGCAGTGAATCCAAGGTATATGAGCACTGAAGAGGTAAGTAATTTTTAGGTATTTTTCTTTTCTTTTATTTCTTTAGTTTAGATCACCAACACCAACAACACCCAATTCAAATCCTTGTATATAATCTATTTTCCATCTTCTTAATCTACCATCTTCTTCCTAATTCAAACACTTTGTAACCTAAAAGAGAACTTACTAAAAAAGCTTCCATCGCTAGTCCCTCCCTGTGGATCACGACCCGCATAGCCACTTGCTATAGCGGTAGAATTGAGTACCTTGCACATCCTATTCTTAGATCTGAAATTTTGTATTCTTGTGTGCAGGTAAAGCCTTAATCACCCTCACACCTATCTAATTCATTGTCCTCAATGCTAGTCATGCAAATGCAATAAATAGGGGAAAGAAAAGATATTACCGTTTTCGTCGACTCGGGCCGGCCAAGTACGAGTAGGCTGAGGGAGAGAGGGAGAAGAGAGTAAAAATAGGGATAGAAAAAGAAATATTCAAAAAGGATATTTACAAGTATACAAGGGGTGGTGACATCATATAAACAATTATAAATAACCCCTAATCTTTATTTTATTTACACTTCTATTTTTTGATTTTTTTTAGTGGTATATGGATGGCTATGGTCAGGTGTATACGGAGCGAAAAACTCAACAATTTCAGCCTGTGACACAGGCTCAGTGGTCAAAAATGGCTTCAGTCCTTACCCATTCACTTTGAATTCCGTATTACTCTTAAGATCAACAATAACCGCAACACTGTGTGGGAAGACAGTGTGCACAATGAATGGTCTAAACCAATGAGTTTTAAGCTTCCCCACAAAAATGTGAAGTCTCGAGTTGTACAGCAGAACCTTTTCTTCGGGAGCAATATTTTTTCGGTTTATGATTTGGTCATGAAAATTTTAGTTCTACTTTTTGTGATCGAGTGAAATCAGTCCTGTGGCGATGCCATCACTGGTTCAGGATGCAGGGGTAGAGAAGTGTTCCTAGTTAATCTGAAAGTTACAGGATCTCTCACTCACTCTTGCGTGTAGCACACCACAAACAACGTATAGATAACAAGCAATCAAAAAGAATAAAAAACAATCAAAAGAAAGAGAAACAACCCCCAAGTCTTAGTCAAAGGTACGTGGACCTAGACGACTCCTAACTGGTCGATTCTTTGGGAGAGGTTATTGCAGGAACTTGACTACAAGCTAATCAGCTAGAAAAGGGCAAAACTTAGTAGGAGGTATCCGGACGTGTGCCTCGGGCCTTAATTACGCCAAACAACGGAGCTTTGAGGCTTAACCTCTCAATCCTCTTTCCTTAGACACTGATTTTGTAGGAGTATAGTTTTTGCAATTCTCACCCTCGGTTAATCTCTTAGTGAGTCCGAGATGTCCCTAGGGCCGACATCTATCAATTTTTAGTTAAGGTTTGGGTTGTGTGAGTGCACTTGGAGATGGTTTTTGGGCCAAGGAACTATGATGAAATCCCCACCTTATCTTGTTTATTTGGGTTTTACTTTTAATGTCAATTGTGCAAGTGTACAGTATATTCACAATAAAATAACACTCAAAGCGACAAATCACTCCAAAATATTGGTCCTATTCTATATGGAATGCACACGTACCTTTCTCCAGCACTCTTCAACAGAAATTGAAATAGACACGTGCCCTAAATACAAGAGTCTAATTCGATTTCCAATTCAGCAACAAATGGCTTTCTATTGAGCTTATTACAAGTGTATAAGGTGAAGCATATAACAGAACTAGAACTTTGAGAAAGCAATTTTTTGAGTGATTTTTGGCAACCATGCAGAAGGGCTTTTGTTAGTACTTCAATCGAAAAAATTCGCTTTTACACAAATTTTCCGAAGGCAAATGAATTCCTCGTGCAATGTCTTTGGCCACCACTCTTGCTTCTCGTAATAGTTAGCTCCTTGGTACTTCTTCTACACACAAAAATAAAGAAAAATCTTTAGTGTTGAACATTAAAGTCGTTCCCTCCCCGGCAATGGCGCCAAAATTTGATCGGCAAAAAGCATGCACAAAATTAAGTAAAAGAATGATAGTCAATGTTACTGCTTTTGCAATTCTTCTGTGGTAGCAAAGTGGCCTACAGGTCGTATTCACAAGGAGGGAGAGCGATAGAAGCTTTGATGCGGCTTCTTTGTTCAAAGTAAAAAAAAAAGTTCTTTGTTTCAAATAAAGAATTGAAAAGAAAACAAGTATTGTTTAAAAAATTTCTTGGATTTGGTTGATGTTTGTAAAGATGGGTTTCTTAAAGGTAAAAACGCATGGCTAACTTTCTATTAAGTGCTCCCACTAATATCTAACTTCTTAAAGATGTAGCCTCACAATGGATCATAGGCAAGCATAACCTTTATGCATAGGAACTATTCACGTTGGAGATCGAATGAAAGTTCTTTCATTAACTTAGCTTTACATAGTAAAAACTTGAACATTCCCTTACCAAGATCCAATTGAAGGCGAGAATAAGGGAAGAAACAAGTGCACTAATAGTATCAGCAAAGATTAATAGGAATATCTCTAACTTACAAAAACAAGTAAAGTTTACAATCTATAGATCATCAAAAGCCGTTAACCATGAAATATAAGAAAGCAAATACTTGAAAGTAAGTTAGGGTTAGAACCCTCGTCTTAAGATATCATTGCTCTTGTTTGCACAAGACTTATTTGATACTATTGACTCATTTTGGTTATCAATCAAGTTGTTAGAGATTAGTGGGTTTGTAGTTAGTTAGCCATGCAATAAAAGAGTTAGGTAGACATGAGTACGAAAGAAACAACAAGTGAGAAGAGTTAAAGAGAAGGAGTATTAAACTAAAACAAAAAGTAAAAGCAAATGAAAACACTAAGTAATGAAAAGAAGAAAGAGAAGTATTACTTGTATAAGCTTGTCACCTTCAAATACAACTTGTACACACACTCTCTCTCTTTCACTCCAATGGTTAAACTAAACTAGAAGAAGAAGAAAACATAAACAACCACAACTCCTAGAAACAAAGTAACAACAAAATTCTAAACTCTGGATATCCCTCCGAAGGACCCCAAAGGGGTAGTAATAGGTACCAGGAGAAAAGAGGGCAGAGGGGCAAACCCTGGCCCAAAGTGCTGGCGCGGCCGCGCCAGTACGGCCGTGAAAACACGGCCAAAGCTACGTTTTCACAACTGTACCAGTGCGGCGCGTGTAGCGCCGCCTGCTGTGTGCGGTCGCTTCGGTCCCCTGTTAGTTGTACTTTCCAGATTTTAGATTTGAGTCCCTTGGTCTGATAGAATGACCCCTAAGATCAATGGCTACTTTGTAGGCCTTTAATCACCCATTAAATGGCGATTTAGGGTCTTCTTCTTCATTGCACACCATGAACCTAAAATCACACAAGCAAATCATTATTAGCAATATTTTACAAAAATTAAATGTGCAGATGTGGTAAAAATTATGCAATATTAGAGACTAATCACCTTGCGAAGCAAACCCCCTCAGGCGAAGCTACTTTAGCCTCACCTATGGTCAAAAGAAAGGACTTTAAGGCTAGACCTAAGGCTTCTCAGCCCAACAGGGATAACTTCCAGTCTCCTCGGGTCTCTGTGATGAATAGGTTGGGTCAAGCTAACACAGACTTGAGAAATTATCTGAGCACAAAGCAAAAATTTTGCTCAGAGGAACCCACTTACATTTCATCGATCCACTGTAGACAAACAGGGTGTCATTGTGATGGTACACTCCATCTGTTGCTGCCTAGGAAAGGTCCAAATAGCCGATACTCCAAGTCATCGATCGGTATTCAATCGAATATCGACCCAGACTGCTAAGAAGGCTAAGCCCTGGAAAAAGAAGGCAACAAAGGTGACCCATCTCGCAGCCGCCTCTGTTAATATGATAAGAAGATGGAGGGATCTTTTCTGGTCCCGAAGAAGGAGACGAGGAACTTTCACTCCTCCAGCCAGCTCCCCGAGCTCTGACTATAGCCCTGACTTGAGTCAGGTTCTGGTGAACCAAGTTGGTGCCTTTCAGGTACTCACTCTAGGATAGCAATACTCTATGATTATGGACAACTTTCTTCGTCAACTGGAGCCATGTCGCCTACACCATTGAGAAATCTTTTCCAATGGTCGGATAATAAGGAGAAAGCCAATAGATATACCTCTTCTTCTACAATTAGCTCGGTGCGGAAGAGTCTCGTGTCTCCTAACATGGCCGACAATAATGATGATGGCCTCTGTTGGTGGATGCAGGCACAAGAGCAGACTTTCAGGGCTCAGCAAGAAGTCTTACATAACATCTAGCAGATACTCGCTCAGCTCCTAACTAACTAGAATACCAATGACACCGGCAGCAATCATAACGATGAGGAGCATAACGATGATGAGCGTCCTAAGACTGAAAAGTCGAAGGAAAGCTCCTCAATTGATGCCGAGGTCATTAATGACATTCAGGCTCAGATTACTTCCCTAGCCTAGAGGAATGAACTGAAACAGGCGGGGATGACTCGTTCTTACCCGCTGGAGTGGGATTCGGTACCAATGCCCACCGAAAATCAAGCCTCCTATGTTGCATACGTACGATGGCAAGGGCTCGTCCAACCAATATATCTATTACTTCCGGTCTTAAACCGATAACGTGATAGATAAAGATACCATCATGGCAAGATTGCTCATCAGTAACCTTCAAGGGGTAGCCTTTGATTGGTTTAGAAGCCTGCCTAGCGGCTCTGTCAATTCTTTGATTGATGGTTGAGTTCAAAATTGCACACAGAAAAATATAGAATTTTAGTACTTTATAATAGAAGTGCAAGTACTCAATACTACCGTTATAGCAAAGTACCTATGCGGGTTATGATCCACAAGGACGGACTAGCGATGGAAGTTTTTTGTAAGTTCTCTTTAGGTCACTTGAAATGGTTTAAGTTCTTCTTTTAGTTCTTTAAAAGAAAATAAAAAAAGAGTTATAGTTAAGTTAAGAAGAAAGTTGTAGGTTGAGAAGGTGGATAAATTAGAAAATGAATTTATATAAAGAAATTAAAAAAATGAATAAAAGAGTTGGGAGATGGTGATGTTGGTGATCTAAATGAAAAATTAAAAGAAAGAAAATCTAAAAGAAATACTTACCTTCTTTGGTTGATGACTTACAATGGATCGTTGGCATGTTTACCTTACTTCGGAGGCGATCAACGCATAATCCATAAGATCGAGCTCAGTCCCCATTCGCATTACATCATCAAAATGAATAAGAATGAAATGACACAGAATATTGAGGAGGAGATTATCATCATGAAATATCAGTGGTAAACACACAATATGGTTATACCAATGCTACTTACTTAAAGATACTCATCAAAAATCCAAAGAGGAAGTAAAAGAAAACAAGAATAAAGAAGAAAAAATAACTTTCAATTCGATTAAATAGCAATGAAAGAAAAGATGAATACTTAAACTGGTGTCACCTCAGTACAAGCACCTTTCTCATTCCTCCATGAAACTCTTCTCTCCTCTTAGTTACATAAAGAAAATAAAAATTTACATTAAAAGAGAAAGAAAATCTAGATTAAACCTATACAAAATTATATTCTACTCTCTGCTTCATCATCCATCTGCCTCTGATGTGTGGGTTATTCATAAGGATAGAAATGGATAAGAAAACAAGTTGAAAGATAGGGAGAGCTGGCTATTTCTGAATTTGAATCCTCTTCTTATCTCCAAACTTGATTTGATGTGGATATTCAATTCTGATCTGCAGCTCATTGGCGTGTTGATTGCTGAATTTAGCTTATCCAATTATAGAATTAGAAATAATAATCAACATAAAAGTTGTAGTCCTTTAAGTCTTCTTTCTGGATCATCTAGAATCATCAGATTTGAGTTTTACTAGCGAAAGTTATGATTTATATACTAAATTGTATCCAGTCTGAATTTGAGTCTAAATTGCTTTATCTCTTCCATTGATCTTCTGTCTATCCATTTATCCCTTTGGATTTTGAATTTCAGATTTAGATTTGACGATCTATCTCTTTATCCTCAGTGAAACTGAAAGAATCTTCTTCTAATATATTTTTTTAATTTGAATAATATTATCTTATCTGATATACCCAGTCATCAAATAAGATGGCCTTTAGAACCTCTGAATTTGAATCGATCCTCTTTCTTTTGAACTTTTAGGTTTAATTGGATAAATTTGTCTCTCTCTCTTTTTTCTTCCTTAATTACCCTACACGCCATTAAACATGAAATTACATTAATAGCAGAGTTTTATTTAAATAAAAATGTAGAAATGTGACATATATGATATGAAAATATGCAATACACATGTGTGAGCAATTGACGTAAAAACACGTTTACTCTCTCGATTCTACGAAGATGATACCGAGGTGACTATGGACAAGCTCCTCTCAATAGTTCAGAAAGGAGGAGAATCTGTGCGGGAATACATTGAGAGGTTCTGTAACCTTTCACTCATGTGCCCTGTAGGCATGCCGTTACCCATGTTACTCCAGACATGTCGGCATAACTTCTTAGACAGGATAAAAGTTCGTATGGGAGCTGTCAAAGTCCATACATAAAAGGAGCTTGTTGAGCAAGCTGAAATAGCCAAGAAATCGGCTAAAAAGTTTGAGCCTCGGTCCCCAAAAACAAGTGGGGAGTCAACACCAAGAGGCGTGATGCAGCCCAATCTTCTCAATCGAAGGGGAAAGAGACCAAGGCCTTTGAGCTATTAGGAACAACACAATCAAAGCAGAAGAGTAACACCAACAGCAATTAGGAATTTAAATTCCCGCCGAAGGTATTCTCTTTCAAAGATGAGCAGGTAGTGGAAATCTTTCATTTGCTACACAAGAGTAACAAGCTTAAGTTACCTAAAGCTCGGCGACCTAATAAAGTGGGGCGTACAACTGATCCAAATTACTACCTCTTTCATAGGACGATAAATCACCCTACCAGCAGGTGCTATGTCCTAAAAGACAAGATCCAAGCCCTGGTAGATGCTGGAGTTCTGACCCTCAAATCAGAACAAAAGAAAGTCACCGCCAACATGGTGACTCTTAACTTCAGGACATTCCCAAAGATGACTGTCTAAGACGGATTGGTCTCAATCTCTAAGGCAAGATTGGATCTTATCAACCCTATGGCTGAATAGCAAAAAGTAAAAGGCCTCATCTCTATCACGACAGAGTCTGAGAAATTATGTGGGTCCACACTCAGATATTGTCAAAGATGAGCAATGGGAAACCACAAGCCTAAGCTCAAAGGAAAGTCATGCGATACCGTCTCCCTTATGGTAGATGATGACTCTGTGACTGTCGCCTCTCTTAGCGACTGTCGCCTCTCTTAGCGACTCAGAGGGAGAGAAGCCTGCCTTAGCAGCACAGTCTTCCACATCGCAGCTGTGGGCACATGATCTGATAAACAATACTTGCGACCAGATACCTGACGGATTATCCCAACCAACGACATCAGAATCACTGCACCTGTCCAAGCCCCAGCGCCAAAGGACAAAGAAAGCAGAAGGAGATTATCTTTGAAGAAGATTCCTTCTAGAGGCCTCAATACTCCCTTCCGCTTTGACATATTGGCACAATTGGCCAATATCCCAGGTCGTATTACTCTGCATGAGCTACTCTGCCTCTCCAAGGAGACGAGAGAGGCACTCAGGGATGCTCTTACTGATTCAGAATCATTTCTCATATAAGTACTATCCTTACAAAAGAAGATGGAGCTTCATGCCCCCGATGTCATCTGGTACAACAGCAAGTGCCTTGCATCACCTTCACCCCAGAGATATGCTCCTCAAAGACAACCGACATGATAAGACCTTGTACTATACAGGATACATTGGATCAACACATATCAAGAGAATACAAGTTGATCCTGGGTCCGCTTTAAGTATTATTCTCAAGAGACTGCTTTATTTTCTCACTATCCTACGAGTAAGTTGTCAACCATGACTACAACCATATATGGCTTCATCGCCAGGAGTAGTCATCCTTTGGACAAGATTCGTCTCCGGTGTCAAATTGGAGACTTGAAATCAGAAGTGACGTACTACGTCATTGACGTTGACACGTCCTACAACCTTTTGCTCAGGCGACCGTGGATCCATGCTAACTGGCACTCCATCAATGCTTCAAATATGTGAACAACAAGGCAATGGTCAGGACGGTGTTCACAAAAATGCAACCATTCAAAGGGGTAGAAACTACTTCACACCGATTCTTTACTTTATAAAGAGAATAGTAAGTGATAAAAAAATCATTTCCTGATGACATCTATAGTGGTAATGAGGCAGACTTAGAATCAGAGAAGATCCAACGGTTTCTTTTGTAAGGAAACGATTATGGCATAACTGGATAATCCTGATTGTAATAACTCCGCTGATAATGGCGACGAATGGATCCTTAATGAAAATATAAATTTCAATTATTTCTTGTGTTATGATGATCTATATAGTCCTATTGACATGAGCCCCCTATACATGCCTCTGCCTATGTCAACGGCGTGCATGCATATAGAAGAGAATGATGGATCTGTATTTATGTCCCATCTTCTAAGAAGAATCAGTCACCCAATATATTTGGCAGAGTCCGACATTGGATTACTCCATCCAACAACTCGGATGAAGACTTAGAGCCTCCACAATTCTTTCACTATGCACAGTCTGCGCACTGTGTGATTAAAGAAATGGGATACGACTTACGGCGGGGGAAGGATTGAACTTTGGAAGAGGACGACGCATCCCTGTACACCTTTCGTACCAAAAGAAAGCCGGACAACTACTATGATCAGACTCGCGGGGTTGGGGTACACCACTCCATCCGTTCAATCGGATTTGGAATCTAAAAGCCTATGCCATCACATTCTTTGTATTCATCAGGTTGGGAATCCAATGTAAGCATGGGGGTTGCCTTCAAGAAACTCTTCGTCACATGATCTCGACCAGTTAGGTGGAACAAAAGAGGACATTGGGCCATTCACACTGATCCCTGGGCTCAACAATTGGATCTTCAATAGGAGAAGCGTTTTAAACAACGCGGCCCTCTTACAGAAGATAAAGTGATTCAAATTGATGTTGGTGATCAAAAGCACCCGAAGCTCATCTGTATAAGCGAAAGTTGTCGCCGAAAGAGAAGCAAGACTTATAGCCTTGATAAATGAGTATATAGATGTCCTTGCTTGGAGCTATGAAGACATGCCTGCCCTCGACCCTCAGGTGGCGATGCATCACCTCAGCATCAAGCCGGAGGCTAAGCCAGTCAAACAACAATACAACAGTTACGACTTGATATTATGGAGGCAATTGAAGTCGAGGTTCAGAAACTCATCAACTGTGGCTTCATTTGAGAGGAACAACACCCAGACTGGGTTACTAACATTGTACCCGTCCTTAAAAGAACGGAAAGATCTAATTCTGTATGACTTTCGTGGTCTTAATATAGCCTGTCCTAAAGATAAATTTTCATTACCGATCACGGATATCATGATTGATAACACGTGTGGTTTCAAAAGGATGTCATTTATGGATGGCTTCTCAGGGTACAATCAAATCAAGAGTATCTGGATGATGAAAATCATACATCATTCCGAACACCATTGGTTGTGTTTTGCTATACGGTTATGCCATTTGGTTTAAAGAATGCAGGTCCACCTACCAGCATGCAATGAGCAAAATCTTCCTTGATCAGTTGCGAAAGACAGTGGAGTGTTATGTTGACGACATTGCAATCAAAAGTCGCGACAAGAAATAGCCATCTCCACGATTTGAGAACAATGTTCGATCTCATGTGGGTTCACCAGCTAAAAATGAACCCGACAAAGTCTTTCTTGGGAGTTTCAAGTGGCAAGTTTCTGGGATTCATTGTCACATCCAAAGGAATTCTTCTTGATCTGGACAGATCAAAGCTATTCAAACATACAGCCTCTAAAGAATCTAAAAGAACTCTGAGGTCTTCAAGGCAGATTGGCTTACATCCGAAGGTTTATTGTAAACCTGTCGGGTCACTGTCGACCATTCTCGCGCCTAATAAAGAAAGGCGTATCTTTTGTCTGGAATGATGCTTGTCAAAATGTGTTTGAGGAAATCAAAACATAACTCACTAAGCTTCCAGTCCTAGTATCTCCTGTTTCGGGGAAACCATTCTTACTATATATAAGGGCCATAGACCATTCCTTAGATACTCTGCTTACACAAAAGAATGATGAAGGCACCAAGCAAGCCATCTTTTATCTCAGTAGAACCTTGATTGGCGTAGAAGTTATTACAACCTAGTCGAAAAGGTGTCTCGCTCTTGTTTTTGTCATCCAGAAGATGCGACATTATTTGGTCAGGCAGACTATTCATGTCATCTCAGAGTCAATCCTCTTGGGATTCTTATGAAAAGCCAAGTTCTCTGATCTCTAGATTGGCTAATTGGGGCATATTGTTGTCCCAATATGAGATATGACCTTCGTACCCCAGAAGGCCATCAAAGGTCAGGCTCTCGCGGACTTCCTTGCAGCTCACCCAGTTTCAGAATCTTCAAAACTACATGAATATTTTGGATAAGTTAGCGAAGTCAATATAACTTCAAGCGATGATGTATGACAGTTGTTCTTTGATGGCGCATCAAGAACAGGACCAAAAGGCAAGATCGTCGCCAGAGTAGGGGTGGTATTTACTTACCTGGAATCACATCCTCCCTTGTGCATTCTAGTTAACGGAGCCTTGTTCCAACAATATAGCTGAGTACAATGCTTTGTTGATTGGTCTCCACCTCGCTCAATAGATGGGGTGCAATATCTTGAAGCTTATGATGATTCTAAGTTGATCATCAACCAAATTAAGGTGAATATGGGGTCCGCCATGAAGACCTCATAACTTATCATCATGCAGCATTCAGTTGGCTAATACATTCGAAGGCTTCTACATCAATTATATATCCCGCCTCCAAAATACAAAAGATAGATGCTCTAGCGGCACTAGCAGCTACACTGGCTTTACCTGCTGATACAAGCTACTATCTCACAATTACAAGCTACTATCTCACAGTGGCCACCCGTCATCTTTTCTGCCTGAAGTACGGTTTAGAGGTTAGCGAAGTTCATACAACCTCGACAAACTACGTACCAAGGGATTGACGATTCCCAATCATCGACTATGCCTTACCCGACATATTACCTGATGACCCCAAGGGAGTAGTGGCTGTTCGACGAAGGTCTACTCGATTTTACTATGATGCACTGGTAAAAACGTTATATTGTCGTTCATATGATGGTATACTTCTTTGTTGTCTATCCAATTCAGAGACACAAGAAGTAATCAAAGAGGCACACATGGTATATACGGAGCTCATCAACCAGGTCCGAAACTCAACGATCGATTGCACAGACTCAGTTATTATTGGCCAACCATGATAGCCATACAATCAAATATGCACATAGGTGTAAAACCTGTCAAATTCACACAGACTTTATACATCAACCTCCAGAGCTACTTCACCCAACTGTTGCATCGTGGCCGTTCGATGCTTGGGAATTGATATAATAGGACCAATCCGTCCTCCGTCAGCTAAAGGTCATCGATTCATCTTTGCAATAACTAATTACTTCTCAAAGTGGGCGGAGATTGTCTCTCTCGCTCAGGTTAAAATCACTAACGTGGTTAACTTTATCAGACATCATGTCATCCACCAATTTGGTATCCCCAGACGGATTATTCATGACAATGGTCCCCAATTCGCAAGTCAATCATTCTATCAGTTATGTGACAAGTACAGGATTCAGAATGTGGCTTCAACCACTTATAACCCTGCTGCTAATGGTTTAGCGGAAGCATTCAATAAGACAAATATTAAGCTACTTAAGAAATTCATTTCATCAGATAAACGAGATTTGAATGAGAAGCTCTGTGAATGTCTTTGGGCTTACAGAACTATAGTCCAAGCCCCAACAAGCAACATGCCTTTTTCTCTAGTATACGGGTGTGAGGCAATCATACTTCTAGAGATCTAGATGTCGTTATTACGGGTTGAAATCACCTAGAGGGGGGTGAATAGGTGACTAGCTAACATAATTATAATGCGGAATTAAAACTATTTATGCAAACTAAAAGCTATTATGCTAAACACACCAAGTATAATACAAGAGTGTAACCGAATTCTCGGTGAAGGGCTCTGGACTATCTCCTCAAGATTCCTCAAAATAAGAGTTGAGGGTGCCGCTTTGGCTCTCTTGGTTAAATACAAGTGTAAGCAAACAAACACAAGCATATATCAATTTGAGCACAAGTATATATCAAGCATATAAAGATGAAATCAATATAAGCATGCAAGATATAAACATAAGTGAGAGATAGGGAGAGAGCAATCGCAAACACGGGAGATTTGTTTCGAGGTTCGAGCACCCTTGCTCTTCGTCTCCGCCTTCAACACTATAAAGGATTTCCACTAGAATCGATCCCACCGGATCACTCGGTGCCGCAACACCTATAACGAGTTCACACTAGAACTCCTTGGACTCACTAATCTCTCTTGTTCCCGTAAGAACTACACACGCAAGCACACTAGCTTGCCGAGGCCGCACCTCTACACCGAGCTCTCACTAGAATTGAAACAACGCTAACCCGCATGTCCGCCTCCTCAAATACAAAGATTAACACTTTGGTGATCTCAAAACTTTGATCACCTAAAACACTCTCACAACAACTCTCCTATAGGATTGATATAGCAATGAAAAGCTCAAGTATGTGTGAGAAAAACTTGGATAGTATTTGTGGTGAAAAACTCAAGAAATCTCTTTTTCTAAAATACTCTTAAAAAACTCTCCTTTGATATGGAAGTATTTAGTTCTAAAATAAGTGGAGATAAACACTAAGAATTTTAAGAAAAACTATCTTGAAAACCCTTAAAATCTTATTGAAAACAGTCCAAGGGAACCCCAATTTATAGGCTCCCAAAATGGTCGTTGGAGGCCAACTAAGCAGGAGATCCTGTTGTCAGTCGACCGCCCGTTCGACCAGCCATGGTCAGATTTTTGATCGTTATGCCATCAGTCGATTGGCCGGTCGACCGAGGTCTAGATACTGAAAGCAGAAGCTCTCTGCCGGTCGACACCGGTCGACGGGGCCAGATCCAGAGAGCAGAACTCTTTGGCGGTCGATCGGGTCGTCGACCGGCCCTCCAGCCAAACAAGGCCGTGCACGTTTGTGCACGTCGGTCGACCAACCTCTGGCTCGGTCGACCGTGCGGTCGACCGTCAAAAGGCCAGAACAACATTTTTAGGGATTAAAAACTCGGTCTTTTTCCTTCAATAAAATCTCATAAATTCTACAAAAATAAGTTCATTGATATACTTTGATATACAAACATGTTTGATTAAAAATCAAAATATATTACAAACATTTTGAACTATTTTTGTAATATAGAAGTTTTGCTTTAAACAAAAACCTGTATTTTTTAAAAACGATTTCTCCAAAACTTTTTCAAATAAAAAAACAAGATATTCTAAATACTTTTGAAGCTTAGTGTCTATGGATATGATCCACTACACAAATATGATCAAATATCTATTTTTTGACAATAAGCTCTAAAATAAGTTTTAATAAAACACATGTATATTTTTAAGCTTAAAAACCAAACTGGTATTTCTCAAAATGAAAAACTCTTTTATGAAAATACATATAAATTTTGTGCGTGAGTGTATATGTACTTGAGCAATTCACCCACTAATCTATCTTTTATATTTTATCTAAAAATAAAATCTTGACACTTACAAACTTACACGTGACACAAGTCTTCTTGGAAATCTTCTCTTGAAGGTCTTCTTGACTTGGTCCAAACCTTGATCTAATGAGTTAGACTCCTCTTGAGTACTTGATGCAATCTTGATGCGAGAGCTCTTGAATCAACACGTGCTAGCTCCAAAATTTTAACTTTAAATCCTTTGTTGAAGCTAAACACCAACTAAGATCTTGATCAAGTATCTAATACTAATTAAACACAAGATCATTAGTATTATAACTACATGAGTTAATTATCATCAAAACTAGAGTGATGGGCCTTTGGGCCAACAATCTTCAAAACTAGAATGATGGGCCTTCGGGTTAATTGTTCTATCGGTTCTGCGACAAGTACCGGATTCAGAATGTGGCTTCAACCACTTATAACCCTGCTGCTAATAGTTTAGCGGAAGCATTCAACAAGATGATTATTAAGCTACTCAAGGAATTCATTCATCAAATAAACGAGATTGGAATGAGAAGCTCCGTGAATGTCTTTGGGCCTACCGAACTACAGTCTGAGCCCCAACAGGCAACACACCTTTTTCTCTAGTATACGGGTGTGAGGTAGTCATACCTCTAGAGATCTAGATGTCGTTACTACGGGTCACCTTAGAAACCAAAATGACTAAGGAAGACAACAGCCGGTTACGCCTTCAAGAACTCAAAGCCCTAGATGAGAAACGACTACAGGCTCAAGAATGCATTGAGTTGTACCAAGCTCGGATCTTGAAAATCTTCAATAAGAAAGTTAAAGAGAGGGTATTCTAGAAAAGAGACTTGGTTTAGCCGTCAGACAACCCATGGTCATGACACACAAAATCAAAGGCAAATTTCAACCCAAATAGGAAGGGCCGTTCTTGATAGAAACAGTCTACTCAATTGCCATCGCCTAACAACTCCAGACGGTGACATACTCATGATGCCGGTTAATGGCAAATTCCTAAAAAGTGCTATCCTGGATCAGGTTAAGACCTCACCTCTGATCAGATAAGTACTCGTTATGATTATGTTACCATTAAACCTCTGGTCATTGGGTCAAGCAAATATGATGCTTGCATCGGATATATTCTCCCTACAACAGAACTATCGATCGACGGCAGTCGACTATATTCCTGCTCAATATGAGAATAATAGTCCTCATCGATCGACAACAAACGATTATATTCCTGCTCAACACGAGCATATTAGTCCTCACCAATTGACAGCAGTCAACTATGTTCTCGCCCAACACGAGCATAATAGTATTCATCAATCGATGGCAGACGACTATATTCCTGTTCAACATGAGCATAATAGTCCTCATTGATCGACAACCATTCGGTGACAGGTGGGACTAGCATCGACGATTAAACATCATTGAAGCACTAATCAGCACATAAGAAGCTGGTTAAGAGTTCTAATCGGCATATAAGAAGCTGGTCAAGATGAACGGTGCATGAGAACAGAGTCCAATCCTCAATAAAGTTGGGCTAATAAAGGCAACCTAGTTGAGTATTAGCTTTGTCACTATCAAAATTCAACGCCCTCAAAAAGCTAAGGATAAAGAAAAATATTGGCTCTTAAATCCAATAGAAATTCTCGATAACTCATCATGCTGAGGGGATCAGCATGGCTAGCCCAACTCAAATGGTGGTTGGTAAAGACATACCAAATCCACTGACAGCTAAGGGTTTGCTAAAATCCAAAGGGACCTGATCCCATTTGATTCCCCTCCAAAATCTCTTACCAATTTCTTTTCATAGAATGGTAAGACTACACAAAACGATATTCATTTCCTAACAAAATGAATGACAAGTCAAACCTATCATGTTAACATTAAACCTCTGATAGTGAGACTCTGATATATTCCCAGCAGATCAAAATTCACTCAAGTTGTCATTATGTTCAAACACCTCTAACAGTAAATGAATCCTCATCATGTTAACATCAAACCTCTGACAAGTTGCTTTTACAATCCCAAGCGGAGAAGTTTGTAAATCACCTAGAGGGGAGGGTGAATAGGTGATGGCTAATCTAATGGTCACTAAATGCGGAATTAAAAACTTATTACACTAAACACCACATATAACACAAGAGTGTAGCCGAATTCCCCGTGAAGGGCTCTGGACTAACTCCTCAAGATTCCTCTAGATAAGAGTTGATGTGTCGCGTTGGCTCTCTTGGTTGAATACAAGTGTTAGCAAACAATCCCAAGCATATACAATATGAGCTCACAATATATATCAAGCATATAAGATGAAGCAATAAAAGCATGCAAGATATAAACAAGAGTAGGAGATAGAGAGTGAGCAATCGCAAACACGGGAGATTTGTTTCGAGGTTCAAGCACACTTGCTCTACGTCCCCGCCTTCACACTTGAAGGATTTCCACTATAAACCGATCCCACCGGATCACTCGGTGCCGCAACACCTACAAGGAGTTCCCACTAGAACTCTTGGACTCTCTAGTCCCGTACACACCGCAAGCCCACAAGCTCGCCGAGGCCGCACCTCAAACCCGAGTTCACACACGAACTCGAAACACCGCGAACCCGCAAGTCCGCCTCCTCAAAGTACAAAGTAAGAACTCTTGGTGATCTAAACACTTTGATCACCAACAAATACTCTCACAATAACACTCCTCCTATAGGATGAATATATTAATGGATAGCTCAAGTGTTGTGTGAGAAAACAAGGATTGAAATGGTGGAGGAAAACTCAAGAAAATCACTTCTAAAACACTCTTGATAAACTCCCTTTTAATTGGAAATATTTGGCTCTAATATAAGTGGAGAAAACCTCTTGAAAGAGTAAGTAAAACTGGTGTAAAAATCCACTTAAAATCTTAGAGAAAACAGCCCCAAAAACCCACTTTATAGGGCTAGAAAAACTAGCCGTTGGGGCAAAAAATCAGCCCTGACGGCTGATGGTCGACCGGCCCGGTCGACCGCCAACGGTCAGAAATCTGACTGTTGGGGCAGCGGTCGACCGGCCCGGTCGACCGAGACCCTGGAACAGAGAACAGACTTCTCTGTCGGTTGACTGTCCCGGTCGACCGGGGCTTTCCAGAGAGCAGAGGCTCTCTGCGGTCGACCGAGTCAGTCGACCGGGTAGGTCGACCGCCCTCTAGCAGTCCTAGCGTGCACGTTCTGTGCACGTCGGTCGACCGTCCCGGTCGACCGGCAGAAGCCAGACAGGTCAGTTTTGGGATTGAAAAACTTGTTTTTATTTCTTAAATAAATCCCATAAAATTATGAAAAATCTACAAAAATAGTTTTAATATTATACTTTGATAATCAACACATGCTTGAACAAAATCAAGACATGTTACAAATAATTTAAACTATTTTTGTAACTTGGAAATTTGGCTAAAAACGAAAACTGTATTTTTTCAAAATTGGTTTTTTCCAAAACTTCTCCAAATACAAAAACAAGATATTTTAAACACTTTTAAGTATAGAGTGTATGGAAATGATCCACTATACATACAAGGTGAAATATCTAGTTTTTGACATTAAGCTCTAAATTTGGTTTTGGTTAAAACATATATACTTGAATTCCAAAAACAAACCGGTATTTTTCAAAAAGAAAACTCTTTTGTATTTTTCCAAAATATAAATTCTTTTATGAAAACTTATCTAAATCAAAGTGTGTGTGTGTGTGTAAGATATACTTGAGCAATTCACCACCAACTATCTATCCTTTACATTTTATCTAAAATAAAAATCTTATAAAAACAAACCTAGACACAAGTCTTGATCATGAAGGTCTTCACTTGAAGTCTTCTCATCTTCTTGACTTGGTCCAAACACGATCCAACGAGCTAGACTCCTTTTGAGTACTTGATGTGGTCTTGATGAATCAAACCGTGCTAGCTCCAATACTTGACTTTAAATCCTTTGTTGAAGCTACACACCTACTAAGATCTTGATCACAAATCTGAGAATAAAAAACACAAGATCATTAGTACTATATGAAAGTACACCTAGAGGGGGGGTGAATAGGTGAAAGTGCTAATCTAGTGAACTTAATGCAAACTAAGTGCGCTAAATGCGGAAGCTAATGCAAGTATTGCACAACCTAATACAATTCAACAAGTGTAGCCGAATTCCCCTTGCGAGGCTCTGGACTAACTCCTCTTGATTCCCCTTGAAATGGGTTGAGGTGCTATGTGAAGCTCTTGTTGGATGAGTATAGTTAGGCACACACACACAAGCAATCCAAGCAATCAAGGATAATTTGCAATATGAAAGAATGCTCAACACAAGCAAGTATATATGATGCTATGAATAATGATGCTTGTATGAAATGAATGATGCTTGCACAAATGTAAAGAGAGTAGAGTTGAGAGAAAATTGAACAATCGCAAACACACAAATATGTTCCGAGGTTCGAGCCCCTAGCTCTACGTCCCCGCCTACACCACCGTGTAGGATTTCTAATCCACTATAGGAGTACCGAACTCCTCTCTCAACCTTACAAAGCCACCGAGGCTATACAACACACAATCCACCTCTACCGAAGAGGGATACGGCCCGTAGCCAAATACAACAAACCCACAACCTCTACCGAAGAGGCTCACGACAAACTCAATCACCCGATCACCTCTACCTAAGAGGGATTCACAAATAACAAGGGTGTTTTACAATAAAGAGGTTTACAACAACACCTCAAACACTTCTCTTTCTTTTTCTCTTTTCTTTTTCCACACAAAACAAAGATCCTAATAACTTAGGATAGAAGATATAGCTCAAGTGGAAACTAAGTGTTTTGGAAACAAGCAACAAAGAAAAATACTTGGGAAAATTCTTACCAAAAGATATAGAATGAAAATCAACACAAATATCCCAAATCCTATTTTCTTTGATTTTCCAAAAACACAAAACAAATAAAGATGAATCACTTTTAGCACTTAAACTCTTTTGAAAACACTTTTAAAACAATGAAAAAGATCTGGAAAAACTAGCACAAAAATCTTAACCAAAACTCCAAACAATGGGGTTTATATAGCCCCTATACAAAACTAGCCGTTAGGCTGACGTGTCAGCCTGACAGGCGGTCGGTCGACTGGCCGGTCGACCGTCCAACGGCTATTTTTGACCGTTGACAGCTGCCGGTCGACTGGTCGGTCGACTGGTAACAACCCGAGACCAAACCTGTTTCAGTACAGTCGACTGGCCGGTCGACTGGCCGACGTGCACAGTTTTGTGCACGTCCGGTCGACTGGTCGGTCGACTGGCCGCTTGGCCCAGTCGACTGTCCCAGTCGACTGGCCCAACCTGGCAGACAGCAAAAATAGGTCAGGTTGGAACGCATTTTTGAGGTCTAAAACGTTCGAATTTGGAAATAAGTATATAGGATGAAGTTGTAGATATTGAAGTCTACTTTCTAATGCAACTTAAATCAAATCAATATCAATTCAGAATTAAAAGTTATCAATAAAATACTAAAAGGTGTCAAAACAGAAACTGTAAACTGTTTTCAGAACAAGAACAGATTTCAACCAAATATTTGACAACTTTAAAATTAGAATCAGGAAATGGTTATTAAATAAGAAATTTAGATCTGAAAGTTATCTTTGAGATGAAAGTTAAATCATGTTATTTGAATATAAAAATAAAAAGTTATGATAATAACTATAGAAGGGTGTCAAGCCTTGAAATCCAAAACCGATTCAATCAAAAAAACCAAACATGTATTTTTATCAAACATGATTTTCCAAACATGAATAGAAATATCAAAATAAGTTTATCTTGAAGGTTAACGCATGTATGTATAGAAAGAAATCATCTACTATACATATAGAATATGAAAACTTATTTTGATCAAACTATTCATGAAAACCAAATATCAAAACATAAAACTTGTGTGTTGTGCACTTGAGCATATCAACTAAACTAAGCTTTACAAATGGATCTAAAAACTCTATCTAAACTAGGATACCTAAGTCTTGCTTGTAGATCTTCTATCTTCAAGTAGACTAGCTCCCAAACCGTGATCTTCCAAGTGCAAAGGTATAATCTTGAAGCTTTGGCACCGGAATCACCATGATATGCTTCCAAACCCTTGTTGAAGCTAATCATCAAAACTAATAACCTGCTAATGATCTGAAACTTAGAAACACAAGATTATTAGTAAACATAACTACATGAGTGTGTCATCATCAAAACTAGAGTGGAAGGCCTTTGGGCCAACAATCTCCCCCTTTTTGATGATGACAAAACTCATGGAGTTATATATGCATGGATTAAAGTTAAGCTTCAAAGAAGCTCCCCCTTAACTCATGCATCATATAAACATGGTGCTCTAGATACTAATGGAATATTCAACATAAAGCATGTTCTAGATACCAATTAAAATAAGCAAACAACCAAACATATATGCAAACACAAGGAAGACATGCATATATAAAACACAAAACACAAATTCTTCTCCCCCTTTTTGTCAATCATCAACAAAGGGGTAAAAAAACATAAAAACAATTTTTCTCCCCCTTTTTGTTAAAAACAAAAAAATCAAGAAGGGGTAATCAAAACATTCGAAACAATACAAAATCTTCTCCCCGTTTTGTTCTAAACCAAGAATCAATAAAGGGTTAAAAATCAAAACATTGATATCAGTTAAAAATATGTCAATAAAGTGCATCTAGATACCAATAGAAACAAGTCATGTAATCATAAAAGAGAGTCAAAAATACATATCATAATTTTTTTATTGATTGTTACATGTTTTAACATATTAAAACATTTTGATACTAATTGATAAGCAAGCATACCAATGATACCAAATTGAAAATATATTTCATTCAAATTCAATTTTTAAAGTCATAAAGTGTGGGAGTGGAAATCAAATACCAATTGAAATAAGAAATTCAAATTTTCTCCCCCTTTATGAAATACTAACTAAAAACATGCTTAGGCTTGATTAAGGTATCAATTGAAAGACTAAATCAATTGAAATAAAAATTAAGTCACAAGCACTAGCATAAACAATATTTGTGCTTAAGATATAGAAATATAATAGCACAAATAAAACATGTAAATGTGTATGAAGATAAAATGAGTACCAATCACTAATAGATGATACCAAGTTGTAAGCATACATACACAAATCAACAAATATGAGTATACATAAAGAAATCAAATTGATACCAATTGAAAGAGTTCAATGATACCAATTGAATTAACAATAATAAGTATGGTATATCTCATATCACAAAGAAGAATCCGAACTAGTTAAATGAAAAGTTTTGTAAACTAGTATGAAATCCTTCAAGCAAGGAATAAAACAAGATTATTTTTCATAGAAATGAAAATCACATAATAATTATTACTCTAATCAATTAAGCACAACTCATGAGAAACAAAACATGAGTAATAGATATGAGTGTACAAATAAAATGTGAAGATCATAATCATGAAAAATATTTCATTAAACTCAATTATTCCTTTAAACATCAAAATTAGAAAATCATAAACTAACTAGTTTAATCTTCAATGGCATATGTATGTCTGATGCAAACTAAAATATACATACATATCCAAAACTCAACGAGTCCACTAAAGTATATGCATGAAGGCACGTGGCTCAAAAAGGATGTATATGTATAAGATTAGTTTGAACTAGAAAGACATATACATGAGGTTAAACTTATAATATATGAAACATGAAAAACTAAATTTTCATCCAAAATCAATTTCATTTCAAGGTATATGTATGAATTGTCACTACACTAAGTATACATACATATCCCTAAACACAATTGAGTCCATAAATAGATTTTGCATTGAAGGCAAATGACTCAAGAGGTATACATGTATATCTTAATGTTTTGGCAAAATAAACATATACATGAAATAAAAACTCTTATAAATCCAAAAATATGAATACAAGTCTAAAATGTATGGATCATCAAAACTAGACTATACTAGCACATCTAATGGGTACAAATATGCATTCAAGCTCAAACATATATAAAGATTAATTTGTTTCCCATTATATGTACAAGTATACAACTAGTCTTAATGAAAACTAACATCTAAACATGTAATCAAGTCATGAAGCATTAAACAAACATGAATACCATATTTTTAAATAAAACACATATAAGATTCATCAAAAATTATTTTATTTGAATTCTAAAATACATAAACATGCAAATGGACATAACAAGTGCAAATGAACGAATCATCAAAACTTAGCTCATACGTGTGCATATAGTGAATACAAGTGAGCATGAAGAACAAGCATATAAGAAACAATTGTAGTTCACTATTTGTACAAGTATAATGCAAGTTTTGATAAAATCTACATTTAAACATGTTATCACCACATGAAACATTAAAACAATCATAAAAGAACATCATGATAAAACTAAAACATGATTACTATGTAAATTCACATGTATTAGATTCATGATGTACATTATAGCTAAACAAACGGTGAGAACACTAAATATGAATTCAAGTGAGCATATGTGTCTCAAATACTATACATGTATGTCATGGATCTAATAATCATGAAATTTACACACTAATCCAAAGACATCAAAAATATGCTTAAACAAATGAGACATGCTATAAATAATGAATCATAAAAGCATGTAAACAAATAATATGAGAGTTAGAGATTTATACCAAAACCGATGAGGGCACTTCTCTAATTCTCCAAAATAAGGTGGTCCTCCCACCAACTCTTCCCTTGAAAGTGATGCATCCATATGATTTCCTTTAAGTCCGGAACGCATCCACTCCAAGGTGTCAACACTCTCACGTCATGTGAGACCCCACACCTACATCAAAAATTGGAGGGGTGGTCTTTGGTACCCATACCTTCTTGGGTCCATGGGGGTTAGTCCCTTCTCTAACCCAAACTAACTTATTTGCTAAATTATATTATTTAATCTATCAAAGCAAAATTTAGCAAGGTGGCCTTTTCGACCACAATGTGTACAAGTGTACACATGAGCATACGTGTGATGGTGTCCGTGAGGAGCATGTGTATGCCGTGGAGGGTGTGCATGCATAAAAGATGGAACTTGTTTCTTTCGAAGCAAAGTTTCCAACCGTGTATGGTTCATGGCACATTGACTCATAGTGGAGCCCAAACATTCAACACTCTTCTTAAGCATGGATATATCATTGTTAATTAAAGAAGAAGTGTGGCACGCAATAGGTGAAGTGTGTGATACTACCCTAGCATGGCAAACATGAGAAGACATATCATTTTTCAAAGAATTATTTTTACTTAAACAAATTTCTAATTCTTTTGAAATGAAATCAATTTCTCTTTTTAGAGAATCATTTTCTTTTAAAACAAAATCAATTTTCGATGACAAAACATCATTATTTTTCAACACATTATCACAATCATTTTTAGACTTTAAAAATTCATTTTCTTTAAAACAAGGTCTAATTGAGATCTCAATGAATCCCTTTCATTATAGACCTCAACCTTCTCTTGCAAAACATTATCAAGTCTAGAATGCAAATTCTTATTTTCATTTTCGATTTCTAGACTTTTCTTTTTCAAAAGCTTATATTTTTCTATTAGCTTTTCACATACAATTGAAAGTTCTTCATTTAAAGCATGGGGATCAATATGTTCATCACATGAAGAACTAGCATCATCACTATCTAATAGAGTTTCCGATTGTACCTCAAGGGAGTCATTCCCTTGGACCATGAAGCATTGTGGTTCGGATTCTCCACTAGATTCCTCCTCTTGGATTTGTTCTTGAAGCCCGGAGGTGGCGGTTGTGGTTGTCAATTTGTTCCACACTACAAAAGCGGAATCAATATTAGAAACATGTAAAAGATAATCTTTTGACAATGTGTTTCTAATAGCCTCAAGGGCTTGTGCATTGGCCCCTATATGATCACCATTACCAAAATAGCATTTCTTGGTAGCGGCAAGATAAGCATGTATACCTAGGGTTTTCAAATACATGGACATCCTAAGCTTCCATACAACAATGTTGGAAGGGTCATAGCTAGGTGGGGTCATGAAGTCCATGGTAAACTATATGTGTGCAATCAATAAATGCAAACAAGATTAGCAAGCAAATGGATCTCACTCCTAGGATGTTAAGCCTAATATCAGGAGCACTAGCTCTGATACCAATTGAAAGTACACCTAGAGGGGGGTGAATAGGTGAAAGTGCTAATCTAGTGAACTTAATGCAAACTAAGTGCGCTAAATGCGGAAGCTAATGCAAGTATTGCACAACCTAATACAATTCAACAAGTGTAGCCGAATTCCCCTTGCGAGGCTCTGGACTAACTCCTCTTGATTCCCCTTGAAATGGGTTGAGGTGCTATGTGAAGCTCTTGTTGGATGAGTATAGTTAGGCACACACACACAAGCAATCCAAGCAATCAAGGATAATTTGCAATATGAAAGAATGCTCAACACAAGCAAGTATATATGATGCTATGAATAAATGATGCTTGTATGAAATGAATGATGCTTGCACAAATGTAAAGAGAGTAGAGTTGAGAGAAATTGAACAATCGCAAACACACAAATATGTTCCGAGGTTCGAGCCCCTAGCTCTACGTCCCCGCCTACACCACCGTGTAGGATTTCTAATCCACTATAGGAGTACCGAACTCCTCTCTCAACCTTACAAAGCCACCGAGGCTATACAACACACATCCACCTCTACCGAAGAGGGATACGGCCCGTAGCCAAATACAACAAACCCACAACCTCTACCGAAGAGGCTCACGACAAACTCAATCACCCGATCACCTCTACCTAAGAGGGATTCACAAATAACAAGGGTGTTTTACAATAAAGAGGTTTACAACAACACCTCAAACACTTCTCTTTCTTTTTCTCTTTTCTTTTTCCACACAAAACAAAGATCCTAATAACTTAGGATAGAAGATATAGCTCAAGTGGAAACTAAGTGTTTTGGAAACAAGCAACAAAGAAAAATACTTGGGAAAATTCTTGCCAAAAGATATAGAATGAAAATCAACACAATATCCCAAATCCTATTTTCTTTGATTTTCCAAAAACACAAAACAAATAAAGATGAATCACTTTAGCACTTAAACTCTTTTGAAAACACTTTTAAAACAATGAAAAAGATCTGGAAAAACTAGCACAAAAATCTTAACCAAAAACTCCAAACAATGGGGTTTATATAGCCCCTATACAAAACTAGCCGTTAGGCTGACGTGTCAGCCTGACAGGCGGTCGGTCGACTGGCCGGTCGACCGTCCAACGGCTATTTTTGACCGTTGACAGCTGCCGGTCGACTGGTCGGTCGACTGGTAACAACCCGAGACCAAACCTGTTTCAGTACAGTCGACTGGCCGGTCGACTGGCCGACGTGCACAGTTTTGTGCACGTCCGGTCGACTGGTCGGTCGACTGGCCGCTTGGCCCAGTCGACTGTCCCAGTCGACTGGCCCAACCTGGCAGACAGCAAAAATAGGTCAGGTTGGAACGCATTTTTGAGGTCTAAAACGTTCGAATTTGGAAATAAGTATATAGGATGAAGTTGTAGATATTGAAGTCTACTTTCTAATGCAACTTAAATCAAATCAATATCAATTTAGAATTAAAAGTTATCAATAAAATACTAAAAGATGTCAAAACAGAAACTGTAAACTGTTTTCAGAACAAGAACAGATTTCAACCAAATATTTGACAACTTTAAAATTAGAATCAGGAAATGGTTATTAAATAAGAAATTTAGATCTGAAAGTTATCTTTGAGATGAAAGTTAAGTCATGTTATTTGAATATAAAAATAAAAAGTTATGATAATAACTATAGAAGGGTGTCAAGCCTTGAAATCCAAAACCGATTCAATCAAAAAACCAAACATGTATTTTTATCAAACATGATTTTCCAAACATGAATAGAAATATCAAAATAAGTTTATCTTGAAGGTTAACGCATGTATGTATAGAAAGAAATCATCTACTATACATATAGAATATGAAAACTTGTTTTGATCAAACTATTCATGAAAACCAAATATCAAACATAAAACTTGTGTGTTGTGCACTTGAGCATATCAACTAAACTAAGCTTTACAAATGGATCTAAAAACTCTATCTAAACTAGGATACCTAAGTCTTGCTTGTAGATCTTCTATCTTCAAGTAGACTAGCTCCCAAACCGTGATCTTCCAAGTGCAAAGGTATAATCTTGAAGCTTTGGCACCGGAATCACCATGATATGCTTCCAAAACCCTTGTTGAAGCTAATCATCAAAACTAATAACCTGCTAATGATCTGAAACTTAGAAACACAAGATTATTAGTAAACATAACTACATGAGTGAGTCATCATCAAAACTAGAGTGGAAGGCCTTTGGGCCAACACTATAACTACATGAGTTGATCATCATCAAAACTAGAGTGATAGGCCTTTGGGCCAACAAAGTTGTCATGATCACTTTTGATAAATCTCTTTTCAAATTCCCCAGCGAGGGATTTGGTTATCACGCTAATGATTATCTCTGAATCCTCACGGTGTTCTTTTTGTCACATTAATGATTATCGCTGATATATAATCTCTTATGGGATTTATTTTCAAACTCCCAAGTGAGTTTCTGGTAGACTCCCCTCGAAATCTATTATTTCCTTTTTCAAGTCCTCAATAGATTTTTCTTGTTGCCATGTTAACAATATACTTCTGACAATTTCTTCCAAGTGATTTCCCAAGGAAATATCAATTGTGTCACGAAATTCGTAATCAAATCCTATTTCTCCCAGCAGAATTATTTCTTTTACCATCATGTCCAACTGTCACCTCTGCATGGTAGAAATCTTGAGCTTGGTGGTTTCTCAATCGGTTATGTCTATGTTACCTCTGAACCAACAGATAGATAAGTCTCACCTTCCAGTCCAGTAGGGACTACTTCTTTTCCGTTATGTCCAGCTCACCACCTCTGAATGATGGGACTTTGAGTCTAGTAACTCCTAATCGGTCATATCCAGTCAATCACCTCTAAACCGACAGATGCCTAGATCTCCCCTTTTATGGTATCAAACTGTCATGTTCAGTTTAACACCTCTAAACAGACGAGTCCATAATTTTGTTCTCCTTTCTCCCATCAGGGCTAGGGAGTTCTTGATGTTATGTTAATACAACTACCTCTCAATAGTGAATTGTGAGCCTGGTGTCTCTTAGTTGGTCATGTCTATATTATCTCTGAACTGACAGGTGCCCAAATTCAATTCACCTTTGCAGTCCTTAGTGGGCTAGCTACTAAGTTAATTCGACTATCTCTGGCAGCAGATTCGGAGTTTAGTGTGTCTTAGTCTATCATGTTCAGTTATCACCTCTGAATAGACGGGTCCCTAAAATTGGGTTCACCTTCATTTTGTCATCATGTCCAGTTCTTCACCTCTGAATAACAAAATTTCGAGCTTGGTGGCTTCTCAATCGGTCATGTCCAGTCAATCACCTGAACTGATAGATAGCCAAGTCTCTTTTTTATGTTTAACATTATGTCCAATTCACTAACTCTGAACAATAAACATTCCTTATTTGATAATTTATCGGTTATATCCAGTTCATCATCTCTGAGCCGATGATTGTCCAAATTTGACCCTTCTTTGTCAACAAAATTTCATGTCTAATGATCTCTAATCAGTTATGTCCAGTTTATCACCTCTGAACTGACGAATCACCAGAATTAATCTTTTCAGATTTAGTGATTCCTAACGGATTCTTAAATCTATCCTCTTTTAATCCCTAGTGGATTGTTATATTTGACTAACTTTATCATGTTCTTAACCTCTGAATAATTTCAGTCACGTTTGTAATTTCTTTGAAAATTCAACTTGGTGAATTTTCACCTTTTTAAGTTCTTTCTAAAGAACTTGCTTACTATGTTCTCCTTTTAGAGAGATTTATATTACCTATGGGTAATTACATGAGCACATAGAGGAAGATATGGAGACAAGCAAATGAGCTAAAGGCAAATATTTTATTGATTCAAAAAGGAAGATACATTAATGATACATCTAGATTGTCTCTCATACAATTTATTCTTCAAAAGCAGCGACTTGTTGCTCTACATCCAAAACAATAAATCTACTTTCGCTCTTCAAAATGAGTCATTAAAGTCAAAATGCAGTGAGACATTCTGAGTCCATCAGACCAACTGGATACGAAAGGCCTCCCCCTTACAAGGTTGTAATCCTTCGCTTCGTGGAAGATTTTGCTACCAGAAAGTTATCCAATGAGCATGGGTTCTTCGTCGCTGACACTTCTTTGAACAAGATTGGCGAAGGAAGGATCCAAGACCTTATTGGACCCTCTTTCCTGTGACCTTCAAATATCTTGTGCAGAGACCCAGCAAAGGTAAGATATTGGCAGAAACAACGACATAGTTCCCCATATATGTTGAGCTCAACAGCACAAGTCTACAACTATGTGGGTTATCTTGTATAAACAACCATTGGTTCTTCCTACTGATAATTAAAGCCTGGACTTGAAAATGAAGATGCATACTCCAGTTCTCCTTCATCGTTGAGTCGAAGATATTGCTCAATGGATCAGGAGTATAATCCACTGCAAAATAAAAAATAAGTAGCTTAGCATTGAGTACAAAGGAAAATGCTAAGTTAGAGCCACACTTCCTGAAGGAACTGATTCAGATCCAGCCTCGCTCCGCAAGCAAAACTAACTCTGCCCTGAGATTAAACTTTAGATTATACAGGGCTAAATGCTCGAGAGCTTGAAAGTCACTTATGCCTTGAAAAAAGCTAAGGATAGCCTCGCCTATATGGCAAGGTTAGCCTCGCCTTAAAAAAGCCAAGGATAGCCATGCCTATATGGAAAAGTTAGATTGGCCTAGCGAAGGCCAAGTCTTAACCTCGCCTAAACAGCAAGGCTGGACTAGCCTTGAAAAGGCCAAGTCCTAGACTCGCCTATATGGCAAGGCTAGATTGGCCCAGAGAGGACAAAGTCTTAGCCTCACCTAAATGGCAAGGCTGGACTAACCTTAAAAAGGCCAAGTCCTAGCCTCGCCTATATGGCCAGGCTAGACTGGTCTAGAAAAGGCTAAGTCCTAGCCTCGCCTAAATGACAAGGCTTGACTTGCCTTAAAAGGGACAAGGCATAACCTCGCCTATATGGCAAGACTATCCTCATCTTAGAAAAGACCAAGGTATAAACCTCCCTACAAGAATGTCTTCGCCTGATCAGGCAAAGTATTAGCTTCACTAGGAAGCTTGAAAAGGCTGAAACCTTTCTCCAAAAATTTGCCAAATGCGAGAATCAAGGTAATTTAATCCCTCAAATAGCTGGTAAAGCTAAAATTGAGGGAGATAAACTCTCTAAGGTCACCAAATCATTGGTAGAATCTCTGAATAGCTGAGACTCACCAGCTATAGGTTGGGTAATGACCAGAGTGAAGATCTCCGTTGCCTCAGGGGCCTCGGCCCCCTTTCCTGGACAATGGAGATGTTATGAACCTCCGTTTTGGAGAGATGAAGAGGGTGAAGACCCTGGTGTTTCAAAGGAAGAAAGGAGGGAAGATAAGGTTTCTATGGAAGACTCATTGAAAAAAAAATTCTCTTGAAAGGACTACAAAGTAGGGCTTATGGCCTAACCTCGCCGCTGCTGCTTCAAATTTTGAAGCGCAGGCGAGGCTAAAGCATTTGAGTGCTTAGCCTCCGGAAAGGGAGTAATCCCCTCGTAAATACATAAGAAGCTATGCAAGCCTAAAAAAAAGAGTAATCTCTCCCGTAACTCATAAGAGGCCGTTTGGCCTCGGAAAAGGGAGCGCCCCCTCACAGCGCATGTGAGGCTACCACTAATTTGGCGCTGACAAGCGAACATCGCCTTGAAAGTGAAGTTGCTTAAAATAGCCCGAAGGCGAGGCTCCTCTAGAAGTGAGGCTCCCCCAGAGGCGAACCTTTAACTGAAGGTGAGGCTCTTCCCAGAGGCGAGCCCATTCTCAAAGCGCATGCGAGGATAGCACTGACAAGGCACTGGCAAGCCAACATCGCTTGGAAGCGAGATTGCTTAAAGAAGCTCGGAGGTGAGGCTCCTCCTAGAGGCGAGCCTATTTCAGCCCAAAGGCAAGACTATTCCAGCCTAGAAGCAGGACTAAAATTCAGTCCTAAATAAAGGCGAAGCTGAACTTAACCATCAAGGTGAAGCTCACAGCTAGATATCTTTGATTATCAATCAAAGTAATTCAAAGTATTTTGAAATCCGAACCATCCTATTACAGATTTACGAAAACTTTGAAGAGGGTTTTGTTGACACATTAAAAAAGATAAACTCCCATACAAATTTTTAACTGTCAGAATGATGTCCAACTTGTCGATATCTACAAAAGACAAGTCGCGGACAAGCTGATAACTAACTCAACACATCCCGAGGGATAAAGTAAAAGCTCGGGCCCCGCTGATCCAGTGAAGCAGACAGCAGGCCAAATACTGCTTTTTAAGATTGAGTCAACTCAATACTCAGCCTCGCGCGACCCAAGGTGCTAGCCTCACACTAGAGGCTAAAATTCGCCTTGAAGCCCTCAAAGCTCAGTAACGAGCCAAGTGCTAGATTCGCCTGACGCTCAACATAGCCACACAGGGCCTTTTTCTAGCTTTGCCGAAGCTCTGACAGCTCTGATTAAGAGCTTTTAGTCCCGCATGCGAAGCTAAATCTTGCCCCGCGCAAGACTACATCCAGCCTCACATGAGGCATTCTACGCCTCTACGAGAGGGTTGGCCAGGTCAAACCTTTGACCTAGTATTTAGTGGGCTAACCCCACTACATTAGTGGGGTTAATGCCACTTTAAATGGGCGGTTACAGCCGCCTACTTTGCCTCATTTCCAGTGGAATGGCTGAGTTAATAGGCCATTTTTAGGCTCGCGCGAGCCTGTCTAGCCTCGCATGCCGCTCACATTTAGCCTAGCGCGAGCGTTATAGCCCCGTGTGAAGTCAAAACAGCCCTCGGTGCGATGCTAGTTGACTATTATCAGTCATGGTTGAATTCTAAGGGCGGTTACACACCCCCTTCGAAACCTATAAATCGTTCATCTAAGAATAAGCTCGATAGGGGAGGAGATCAAGAGAGGTAATTAAAAGGGGAGCAGAACAAGAGAGGCAGGAAGGCACCAAGAGAGCTAACAAGGCTAACTTTTTCTTGTTTCTCAGAAACTCCAGAGAATTACTTCTCTAAGTTCAAGGTATTGATACTTCAAGACCTTCCTTTTTCAAGGAATCTTCGGAACCAGGCGAGAAAGAATTCCCATGCAGTAGCATTCGAAGACCGATCGCTCAAATCGTCAACGAGACAAAGTAATCGTGCGCTGATCAGACTCCCATCGGCACACTCCCCTAAAAATCTCAGAGGAGATCTACTTGTAATTTTTTTAATTACTTGTAATCTTCTCCTCAAATTTTTATAAGTTTTCCTTTTATTGAATTTTCAATGGAAAACAATGGGTGAGATGTAGTATTTTATTCATAAACTAGCAGGAAAATGCACTAATAAAATTCAAAATTGTTGACTAATCATCCATCTTTCAAGATACTCCACGAGAAGGTCGTAGCCATCAGGGCAAGGGCCCGCTATAAGCTGTTCCCCAAGTAGCCATCAAGGCGAGGGCCTGCTATAAGTTGCTTGGGCCAGTCAGGAGAATTGAATAACAATATGAACTTTTATTGAATAAGAGTGTGTGTTACACATAATAGCACTTTTAATGAAAAAAGTTTGATTGTTTACCAAGTGTTCTCTCATCTTGATCAGCCAGGGTATAAGTGCCATTGCCACCTTGGGCCATCATGAGGCCCTCGCAGCTTGGCCCCAATTTCCCCGTGTTTCCCCCTTCGTGCTTTGAATAACCTGCTTTAGGACCAGGTCATCAATTTGAAACTTGCGAGGTTTCACCTTCTTATGGTGGGATGCCTTAATTTGGTATTGATGGGCGATAATGCGTATTTGAGCCTCCAGTCATCTCTCCTCTGACTGGTGATGGGCAAAACTGAGTTGGATGGCGTTCTGATTCAGGTCAATCTCTGTTGTGTAAAGTATGGGCATATTGATGTCAACCGGGCTAATGGCTTCCATCCCATAGGCTAATAAGAATAAGGTTTATCCCTTTGGGACGCGCTTGGTAGTCCTGTACGCCCATAGCGCTCCCGAGAGTTTCTCTACGACTTGCCTTTCGCTTTGTCAAGGATCTTGCGTAGGCTGTTGAGAATAGTGTAGTTACTAATCTCGGATTGGCCATTTCCTTCTAAATAGTAGGAGGTTGAGAATTGGTAGGCGATCTTGTACTTGGAGTAGAAGCTTGTTAGTTGCCTGCTCGCAAATTTGGTCCTGTTTGTTGGCCCAAGGGTACACTCTCTGATTTTGTTTTGATAATAACAAAACATATGAAGTTATTCGGCACTAATCAAGTTCAAGTGTTTAAGATGTTTAGGTTCAAAGGATATTTTAATTTACTCTTCCTCTAAAGGAGGGTGTTCAAGTCTCAAAATCACTTAAGGATGAGATTCAAGTTCGGACAATCAAGATTGACTTTTATAGAATACTTGAAGATTGCTTGAAGGCTTATAGAACCGGGGTAAGAAAATAGATTGTTTAAGTGTAGAATGTAGAATTGATGCTCAAAAAATCATACACAAAATACAAGTTTTCATATCTAGTTTTTCGATTTTGGTATTTTAAAAGGATTAGTTTTTGATACATGTCCTAGATTTTTCAAATTTTTATATCTTGTTTCAAACATATATCTTATAGCCTATATGTTGCCAAATAAAATTTCAAACTAGTTTAAAATATTTTAAAAATAAATTTCATATCAATAAACTTTATTTAAAATGATTTTTTGAGTTAGGTCGGTCGACCGGCCGGTCGACCAGATAAGTGCATCAGAAATGCACTACGGGCAGCCTGTGCACTTGTGCATATGCAAGTTTATTTGGTGATTAGCACTCATTTTTGCATCATTTATATCACATTTTCCCTTGTTTATCAATAAAAATCTGGTTTTTAATTGAGTTTTCTCTCTATTTTTAGGTCCATGGCCCAAAGGAAGAAGAAGCCCAATTATTCCAATTATTTAGAATTAATTAAGCTAATTAAAGGAGCCCAAACTAAAAGCCCAACCTGCAATCACCTCAAGGGAATATCCAGAGAATGAGAAGCTTTTATAGAACACCTGAATAGAGCCAGGTTGTCAGAGCAGCGCTGGCATAACGGTCACAGTACAGCCATAGAAACGTGACTTTTGCCGTGTTTTCGCGACAGAATCAGCACTGTTGGCGCAGGGATTTCATCAATGGCTGCGATTGAGTGTGCCTAGGGTTTTGTGCCCATAAATAAACCCCTTGGGCCTCAGTGCTAGAGTTACTCAGTGAGAGAGAATTTTATTTAGGGTATTCCCTAGGATTTCTTTAGTCATCTCTTGTAATTTTTTTCTTTTGTTTTAGTCCAGAAAACTAGAGTGAGAGAGTGTGAAAATTATGTATTCGATCAGTGGCAATCAATACAAGATTGTTCATCTTCTACCTCTACTTTCAATGCTTTTACTTGCTTGTTTTTACTTGCTCTTTCTTCTTCCCTACAAATGTGTAGAATAACTACTGTCTTACTTTTTTTTGCTATGAGTAGCTAACTCTCCATTGGCATGGCTAACTAACTACTAATCCACTAACCTCTAACTATTTGATTGATAACTCACATGAATCGATAAGCCTCACAATGAGCCTTATGCAAGAAAGAGCTATAAATGGCTAACGATGAAGGGTTCTAACTCTAACACACTAACAGGCAAGCTAATTCTCATATTTCATGCTTAACTTTGTGTTCTAGATAATCTATGGATGTACTAACCTTATTTTGTTCAGTGAGTTAGAGAATACCTATTCATCCTTACCGATATCGATCATGCACATGTAATTCACTCCATTCTTGCCTTAAAATGGATCTTGATGGGGTGACATTCGAGTTTTTGTCGTGTAACGCAAGGTGATAAGGGAAGAACTTTCATTCATTATTCACATGACAAGTTCTTATAGCATAAGAATGGTGAAGGCCAAGGATCCATTATGAGGCTCTATCATCAAGAAAGTTAGTGGTCAGTGGGATCCATTAGTAGGAGGTTAGCCATATATTTTTGCCATCTCAAAAAAAAAAATCTACTTTTATCTCTTTTTCAAACTTTGCTTTCTAAGTTCTTTTCTTTAAAGCTTCTTTTTAAAACTTGTTTTCTTTTTCAATTTTACTTTAGGCAACACTCTTTTTATTTTTGAAGTTTTTTCAAAAACTATTTTCTTTTCTTTTTCAGAACTTGTTCATTTTATTTTCACTTTTCATTTTCACAAACCAACCATTTACTTTGTTTTCACATACCATCAACACAATTCTTCTCTTTTACTTTTCATTCTTTTTGAAACAAAGAGGAAACTTTAAGAAAGACAAGAAAATCGAACACAAAGCTTCTATGGCCCCTTTGTGGACACGACTCGTTTAGCTTCATTGCTATAATGATAGTTTTGAGGGAACAATAGCACTTGTCTAAGAACATAACTCACTTTCAACTTCACCTGTATTTCATGCATTAGTTACCTTTCGAACAAATTTTTGACGCCATTATCAGGGAGGGGTAACAGTTTTCTCTTATTTTTGAGGTAAATGATCTCTTCTCTATTTCAGGGTACAGGTTTTGGAATCAAGAACAGTAAAAACATATAAGTGACCTTGGGCCTCTGCTCTTGAAAGCAGAGACTAAGTACCCTCAAAACTGTCACGAAAACGTGAAAAAAGTCTTGTTTTTGCGGCAGAATTGAGGGTACTTGGTCTCTTCTTTCAAGAGCAGATGCCCAAGACCACTTATATGTTTTTACTGTTCTTGATTTCTTGATTCCAAAACTTGTACCGTAAAACAGAGAAGAGATCATTTAGTTCAAGCCAAAAATTTGTTCAGAAGGGAAATAGTGCACGAAATACGGGTGAAGTTGAAAGTGAGTTATGTTCTTAGACAGGTACTGTTATTCTCTTGAAACTATTGTTATAACAAAGAAGCTAAATGAGTCGTGTACACAAGGAGGGGGCGATAGAAGCTTTGTGTTTGATTTTTTTGTTTTTCTTAAAGTTTCTTTGCTTCAAAAAGAATGAAAAAGTAGAAGAGAAGAATTGGGTTGATGATATGTAAAAACAAAGCAAATGGTTGGTTTGTGGAAATGTAAAGTGAAAATGAAATGCGAAGGAAGTAGATATGAAGAGGTAGAAAACAAGTTTGTGAAAAAGAAAAGAAAATGGATTTGAAAAATACTTCAAAAATGAAAGAAGTGTTGCTTAAAGAAAATTGAAAAAGGAAACAAGTTTTAAAAAGAAGCTTTAAGAAAAGAACTTAGAAAGCAAAGTTTGAAAAGAGATAAAAGTAGACTTTTCTTTTGGGATGGTAAAATGCATGGCTAACCTCCTACTAATGAATCCCACTAACCACTAACTTTCTTGATGATAGAGCCTCACAGTGGATCCTTGACCTTTACCATTCTTGTGCTATAAGAACATGTCATGTGGATAATGAACGAGAGTTCTTCCACCATCACCTTGCGTTACATGGTAAAAACTCGAAGGTCACCTCATTAAGATCTATTTTAAGGCAAGAATGGGGTGAACTACAAGTGCACGATTGGTATCGGTAAGGATGAATAGGTATTCTCTAACTCACCAAACAAAACAAGATTAGTACATCCATAGGTCATCTAGAATACATAGTTAAACATGAAATATGAGAATTAGCTTGCATGTTATGTTATAGTTAGAACCCTTTATCGTTAGCCATTCATAACTCTTGCTTGCACAAGCCTCATTGTGAGACTTAATGATTCATGTGGGTTATCAATCAAATAGTTAGAGGTTAGTGGGTTCCATTAGTAGGAGATTAGCCATGTATTTTTACCATCTCAAAAGAAAAATATGCTTTTATCTCTTTGCAAACTTTGCTTTCTAAGTTCTTTTCCTTAAAGCTTCTTTTTAAAACTTATTTTCTTTAATAAGCAACACTGCTTCCATTTTTGGAGTTTTTTCCAAAATCGTTTTCTTTTCTTTTGCACAAATTGTTTTCTACCTCTCATATCTACTTCCTTCGCAATTCATTTTCACTTTACATTTCCAAAAACAAACTATTTGCTTTGTTTTCACATACCATCAACACAATTCTTCTCTTCTACTTTTTCAGTCTTTTTGAAACAAAGAAGGAACTTTAAGAATAACAAAAAAATCGAACACAATATCCCCTCCTCCTTGTGGACACGACTCGTTTAGCTTCTTAACTATACTAATAGTTTCAAGTGAACAGTAGCACCTATCTAAGAACATAACTCACTTTCAACTTCACCCATATTTCGTGCACAAATTTTTGGCACTGTTGTCGGGGAAGGGTAACGGTTTTCTCTTATTTTCAAACTATACGATCTCTTTTCTATTTCAGGGTACAGGTTTTGAAATCAAGAAATCAAGAATAGTAGAAATATATAAGTGGTCTTAGGTCTCTGCTCTTGAAAGCAGAGACCAAGTACCCTCAATTCTTCCGCAGACACGTGACTTTTATCGCATTTTTGTGACAGTTTTGAGTGAACTACTCATAATCTTTTTTGTAGGGCTATTGGCTTTGCAAAAATTAGCTTACTACAAGCATTATTTCTCTTGTATGCCATCACCAGTATACTACTAATAAACTAACAGTAAAACCTAGTTGCAAATTTAAAAATTGGTTTAGACTCTTGCATCTAGGGCACGTGTCTTTACGATTAATTTAAATTACTGTTGAAGAGTGCTGGAGTAAGATATGTACGTATTGCATATAGAATAGGATCAACTCTTTCGGTGATTTATCCTCTTTGAGTGTATCTTGTTCTGAATATCTTGTACACTTGCACAAAATTGATTTTAAGGGCAACACCCAAATAAACAAGATAAGGTGGGGAAGTTATTACCCTGCCTTAGCCCAAAAATAATCTTCCAAGTACTCACAATCTCAATCCTAATTTAAAACTTGATAGACGTTGGCCCCTAAGGACATCTGAACTCAATAGGAGATTGACCGAACTTGTAAGAATCATACTCTTGTAAAATTGGTGTATAATGTTGGGAATTAAGAGCTTAAGCCTCGAAGATACCGTGGTTCGGTGTAGGCTCGTTGCTTATGCACGAATACCTCCTGCCGTATTTTGCCCCTACTTGGCCGATTAGTTTGTGGTCAGATTTATACAACAACCTCCCCTGGGTAATCGCCCAAGTAGGAGTCATCTAGGTCCATGAGCCTTAGACGGGTTGGAGATTGCTTTTTTTTCTTATTTGTTATTTTTCTTTTTTCATTTGATTGTTGTTTGAGCTGTTTGTAGTGTAACTTTGCATGCAAGTATGGTCAAGGGACCCAACATCACGACTAGTTAGAAACACTTTGCAAGCATCTATATTACCAAGAATCACATCCAATCATGGCCAATCACATCTCACTTCCAGACAAATTCTACCCCATCAGGACATCACTTCCATCCTGCATTAGGTTATCAGAGGCAAACGGTAATAACTTTGAGTTAAAACCCTAGTGTATAAATACTCTTCCTATGTCACAGTTTAGAATCTGAGGATGCATATTTCTTCATCAGGAAATTTGAAAAAGTATGCTTGATGATGCGGATTCCCCAACTGGGGGAAGACGCTGCAAGACTGAGGTTCATCCCATTTGCACTAAAAGATCTAGGTAAGAAGTGGTTGTATAGTCTAGCTGTTAATTCAATTTCGAAATAGGAAGATTTTGTCAAAGTGTTCTTAAAAAAATTCTACCCCATCCATAAAATCGCTTTGATTAGAAAGAACATCATGCAGTTTAAACAGAAACCTAGTGAACCATTCTCGAAGTACTTTAATCGCTTTAAGGACTGATTTGCTCAATGTCCCCACCATGAAATAGAGAAGTGGCGACAATGCCAAGTTCTCTATGACGGTTTTGATTACCCAATCAAAACCCTCCTTGAGACTGTGTGTCAAGGAGAATTCTTAAAGAAATATGAGGATCATGGATAGGAATTATATGAAAACTTAAAGAAAAAATAGTCCAGTGGTAACCTTGTTCAGATAAGTCCAAAAATCAAAATCAACAACTTCCAGAACCAGATTTCACTCAATAGAATCCTCTATAGCTAAAGAAACCAAAATTACCCACCTAATGAGGAGGCTAGAACTTTTACAGGCTAAGGAACTAAGTCAACCCACCCAAATGAGAAATTCAGGTTATACTTATTGCCATGCATTGAACCATGTCTTCGAAGAGTGTCTAATTTACCTAGCTTAACAAATGTTACGGGACAACATGAATGCAGGTTTTGCCAGACCGAATAACAATCCATACTCTAAAACTTATAATCCGGGATGGAGGAATCATCCTAATTTTTTATAGAGTCAGAACAGTCATGAGCACCATAGACCAAATTTTCACAATCAAATCCTTGATCATAATTATCAACCCAACTTTCAACCAAATTTTCAATCAAATTCCAGCATAACTTTCCGCCAAAATTTCCAACATCAAGCTCCACAAAATTTTCAAATCCACTCCCAGAAAGAAAAATGCCTGATTTGGAGAGAGAGCCTTGAAAACTTGTCCAAAATCCAAGCTTCAATGATGAACAACTATACTCTAGCCATCAATAGGTTAGAGGTCCAGATTAGTCAATTGACTAATTCACTTAGTGAAAGACAAAAGGAAGCATTACCAAGCCAACCATTGACTAATCCTAAGAATTCTTTTCCAATCTATGAGATCCAAGATATCCAACCAAATCAATGCAATGTTGTTCATGTCTTAAGATTAGAGAAGTAAGTGGACAATCAAGTATCTTCACCACCAGTTACCACCAACTAAAATCCAACTCAAATAAAGCCTCCACACATCCACAAATTCCAAACCAAATACTTCAAAGAATGGAGAAAAGAAAAAGAGAAGTCAGCTGAAAATGTGCATAAGCCTATAATACCTTTCCCAAATAGGCTAAAAAGCAATAATCTAATGCACAAATGGAAAAGATTTTAGAAATGTTCAATAAAGTAAAAATAATTGTTCCACATCTTGATGCCATACAACAAGTGCCTTCATATGCAAAATTTTTGAAAGATATATGCACCAAGAAAAGAAAAAGCTATGTACCTAAAAAGGTTTTCCTAGACACGAACATCAATGAATTGTTATCCAGGCCCAGTCTTGTTAAGGACAAAGACCTCGGATGTCTAACCATTGCATGTACCATAGAACAAACCACCATCAATAAGGCATTACTTAATTTGGAAGCTAGTTGCTCCCCCTTTCCGTGTATCAACAGCTCGGGTTAGGCAATCTTTGTCCATTACTAGTAACAATTTAATTAGCTGGCCGATCTGTGAAGGTCTCTAAGAGGGAAATAACTAATGTTCTCATTTAGGTTAGGGAGTTTGTCTATCTCATAGACTTCATCATTCTGGAAACACAACCCATTCTAAATCCAAGTCCCTAAACTCTGGTCATTCTAAGATGACCATTCCTTGCTACAACAAATGAAATAATAAACTGTAGGAATGGTTCAATGTGTTGAACATTTGGAAATATGACAAAATAGGTAAATGTTTTCCATCTGGGAAAACAACCCCGGGACTCTGAAGACCAAAGTTCTGAAGTGAATTTGATATAAGGTTTAACAAGCGAACATGAGGAGTTACTAGAATATGAACCTGAATATGAGTTTGAATTGGAGTCAGATGACTTCAACCTCAATCAAATTGTAGATTCTGTGGTAGAATTGGCCATAACCATAACTCCAACTCTTTTGAGTCTTGAACCACTAGATTTACTTTCAACTGAATAAAATTCTTTCTCTAAATTGAAAGCTCTTCACGATCACATTAAGTATGTGTACTTGGGAGAGAAGGAAGCTCTTCCGGTAATCATCGCTTCTCTCTTAACTTAGGAACAAGAAGAGGATCTCTTGTCGTGTTGAGGGACAACAAAGAAGCCATTGGATGAACCATAGGTGACATCAAAGGACTTAGCCCATCAATTATTCAACACTGCATCCATTTGATTGAAGAGGCCAAATCAAAACGTGATCCACAGCGTAGGCTGAACCCAATAATGCAAGAGGCCATTAGGGTAAAAATACTCAAGTTATTAGACAATAGAATCATTTATCCCATATCTGATAGTCAGTGGGTTAGCCCGGTCCATGTTGTGCCCAAAAAGGCTGGTTTTATAGTGGTGAAAAATGAGAAAAAAGAATTAGTGCAAATACGTCTTCCCACAAAGATTCGAGTTTGCATTAATTATTGCAAATTAAAGTCGGCTACTTGTAAAGACCACTTCTCTCTTTCATTCATTGATCAGATGTTGGAAAGCCTGGCTGGGCATGCATACTATTGTTTGTTGGATGGATATTTCGGGTACAATCAAATCCCAATTGCCCCTGAAGATCAACAAAAAATCACCACATGCTCATTTGGGACGTTTGCATATTGTAAAATGCCATTTGGATTGTGTAATGCCCCAGCAATATTTTAACGTTGCATGCTTAGTTTGTTTTCAGACATGGTTGAATATTTTCTAAAAATATTCATTGATGATTTCTCAATTTATGGAGATTCTTTCAATCAATTCTTGCATCATCTAGAATTAGTGCTTAAATAATGCACGGAGAAAAACTTGATACTAAATTTGGAAAAGTATCATTTTATGATCAAAAAGGGAATCGTTCTAGGGCATGAAGTTTCAAGCCAAGGAATTGAGGTTGATAAGATAAAAGTAGAAGTGATTGCCAAACTCCCTGAGCCGAAATGCATAAAAGAAATCAGATCTTTTCTAAGGCATACCAGATTCTATAGAAGATTTATCAAAGAGTTTAGCAAGATTGCTAAACCGTTGACGAATCTATTAGAAAAGGATGTGCCCTTCTATTTTAATGATGGATATCTGAAAGCGTGGGAGAGATTAAAATAAGAACTTGTCTCTGCTCCAATCATTTCGACACCTAATTGCATAAAACTATTCGAAGTCATATGTGATGTCTCTGATTCTGCTATCGGCGAGGCAGCACATGATTTATTATGTGAGTAGAACATTGAATGATGCACAACTCAATTATATTACAACTAAAAAAGGATTTTCAGCTGTAGTATTTGCGTTGGAAAAATTTTGACAATACCTACTCGGATCTAGAACAACTGTGTTCACGGATCATTCTGCGCTAAGGTATCTGATGGCAAAGAAGGACACTAAAGCAAGACTCATTCGTTGGATCCTTCTTTTGGAAGAATTTTACCTTGAAATAAAAGAAAAGAAAGGCATGGAAAATATTGTGCTTGATCATTTATCTCGTATCTCCAATGCACCTGTTAAAACAACACCAATAAATGAAGATTTTCCTGACGAGCACATCCAAGCTATATGTCACGAGCCTTGGTATGCAGATATTGTGAACAATCTTGCTGCCAGACAAATACCTTCTGATTGGCCGAGTCAGAATATATATCGTTTTTTCGCTCAGGTGCGATTTTTCTTTTGAGAAAAACTATATCTCTTCAAGTATTGTCCTGATCAAATTATAAGAAAGTATCTTCCTGAAGATGAACATGGAAGTGTGCTGGCGGTTGTCATGAGCTTGCGTGTGGTGACACTTTGGTCCACGCAAAACTACTGAAAAAGTCTTGCAGAGTGGGTTCTACTGGACCACTCTTTTCAAAGACTCTTTTGAATTTTGCAAACTGTGCAAAAACTGTCAATTGATGGGTAGGATTTAGAGAAGAGACATAATGCCCTTAAACCCCATTCTTGAAATAGAGATTTTTGATGTTTGGGGCATCGATTTCATGGGCCATTTCCCATTTGCTTTGGCAGCCAATACATTTTAGTTGTAGTAGACTATGTGTCGAAATGGGTAGAAGCGAAGCCAACTAGGACAAATGACAACAAAGTTGTTACCAAATTTCTTAAAGAGAATGTCATATCCGCGCTTTGGTGCCCCCGTGCGATAATAAGTAACTTTGGTTGCACTTCTGCAATGAGCTTTTGAAGCCCTAATGCAGAAGTACTCCATAACACATAAATTATCCACGACGTATCATCCTCAAACCAACGGGCAGGTTAAGATTACAAATTGACAAATCAAGCTCATAATGGAAAAAACTGTAGGACAAAAATAAAAGGATTGGTTCGTTAAGCTTATAAATGCACTATGGGCTTATCGGACTGCCTACAAGACTATCCTCACTATGTCTCCATATCTAGTAGTATTTGAGAAACTCTGCCATCTGCCGGTTGAACTGGAACACCGTGCATTATGGGCAATCAAGTAACTTAATTTTGATTTAAATAAAGCATGTGATTTATGAAAACTGTAGATTTTGGAGTTAGAGGAGATATGAAATGAAGCGTATGATAATGCTAGAATAACCAAGAGCAGAACTAAAATTTTTCATGACCGCTCCACACACCGAAAAAATTTTATCCTAGGACAAAAAGGTTTTGCTTTATAATTCTAGGCTTCATCTCTTTGCAGGCAAATTGAAAACCCTATGGTCAGGCCCTTTCATAATACAAACTATATTTCCACGCGGTACAGTGAAAATTTCTAATCCTAAGAATGGACACATTTTCAAGGTCAACAGACAAAGACTCAAGCTGTTCTTGGCCACCGATCTTGAGCCAGATGTAGATAAGGTTGTGGGTCTTTATGACCTATTTTATAACTGACTCAGATTGCATGATATTTCTCCCTTCGTTGTAAATAGATAAACCATTCAAGGCCAATAAAAAATATATAATAATATAATAATATAATAAATAAAAAAATAAAAATTAGGACTTTTCTTGTGTATATATTTCATATTTTCCTTTTTCTTTAAAACCCAAATCCTAGGTTAGGAATTTCTCCTATACCTAGGGTTAAAAAAGAAACTAAAACCTCTCTTCCCCAATATAAATCTTCTCTTCTTCTCTCCCGTGCCCCAACTCCAGACCTAATCCGAGATTTTAGAGAGGAAGTGAGAGCGTCGCATCCATCCAAAACCCACCTTCTGTTTCCTCTTCTCTGAAGTGGAAACCCTCTAAAAGTTGCGAATCTGCGGTTGATCTAGGGAACCCTAAGCGCCGCTAAAGTTTCACTGGTGCGGTTTTGTGCATAAATCGTGGATCTTCCATTGATTTTCTTCCATTGTGACTTGGATTGCTTAGAGTAGTCCGTACTTGTATTTCTCCCCACGAATTCCGGGGGAGGTTTGAATTTTTAAATCTTTTTCTTCTACATATTTCTCATAATCAGATTCATGGCACCCTTTATTTTTTCTGAAAAAACTTTTTTAGGATCTTGAATGATGTTAATGAATATGACCATGTATTTGTGGATAGGATTAGAAAGCCCCATTGGTATGACCTCGTGTATGATAACTCTGAGTCTGATGCATATTATTGCCCCAATCTTGTCAAAATTTTTTACACATGCATTGACAAGTTCATAATTGATCATGATCACAACTAATTCCCAGTGCATTTTGACACGGGGGATCTCCTTGTTTCAATTAACACGATCCAAGAGGTCACACAAATTTCAAATTCACCATAATACACCAATCCCCTTCCCCTTATTGATTACATGACAATCATGGGTGCTAGGTGTGTGAAGTATGACCGTGGGCTCAAGACAAGCACCACTTTTTGCAATGTCCGTTGTGTTGGAAGTGGATCCAACGCAATATATTAGGCCTTGACCATACGACATCTTTCAATAGACTTGTACTGCAAATTATCCACAGCCTAATGATGAGGCATCACATGGTTTGCTTAAACACGGTCATTTTCCAACATCTGATTGCCAATTCCCAATGTACTCGAGGCCCAAAGTACTTTCATCCAGTATTGGTCACCTGCCTGTGCAGAAACCTTTTGCCAGACGAGGTATTTTCAGTATTTAACTGAGTCTTTGTGTTCCCCGAGAGAATTACGAGTACGTATAATAGTTACCTCCATATGGTTTGGACGCCTACTGTCCAACCAGAGGATATCCCAGCTGAGTCCACTTCTAAAGAATAGTTGAAGGAAGACGACGAGCCTGAGTTTTGGCGTCAGCCATCACGCACTGATTCCCATGCCTTCCATTTAGAAAGGCATGAAGAATATATTCAAGGGACAAACTCAACTCCGATGACAGATGGCAGAGCAGTCTACGCATTTAGGTCGCATTGAAGTGGGATTAAGACGTTCACAATCGACTAGTTCGAGTACTTCGGTCGGTCCAAGCCATCGTCATAGTTGATAAATGACCTTTACCTATTTCATGCATGAGTTTTTGCATTTATATCATGAATTGGGGACAATGCATGAGATAGGTACGGAGGAGGGAACTAACATAGGATTTTCTCTTTATTATTTTCTCTTTATTATTTTCTCTTTATTTTAGAATATTTTCTAGATTTTTTTCTTTTTATTTTTAGGTTTTCTAGGATTTTCTCTTTATTTTAGGCTAAGATTGATCTCTTGTGTTCCTAATATGAAAAGTTTTTCATGAATGAGAATGAATCCATTGATAATAGATTATCAAGTTTACTAAAATTACAAATGGTCTTGCTTCTTTAAGTGATAAAATTGATAATGATCAAAAGGTGAGAAAAGTTGTATGTGCACTTTCACTATCAAGGGAGGTCAAATATACTCCTTTGAAGGAGTTAAATGATAAAGAAAAGATGGAACTTATTAGTCTCATTGAAAAATTTAAAACCCATGAGATGCAAAGAACGGCTAGAGAGGAGAAGGCACCCCTAAAGAAGAAGACTCTTGCTCTCAAATCCACTCCTACCATCTCCGATGATGAAAATGATGACCAAGAAGATGATGAGGATTTTTCCCTCCTTATGAAGAATATAAGAAGGATGTACTACAAGGTCAAGTTTAACAACCAAAAAAGATGATAAGAGAAGGAAGACAAGAAGACTGTTTGCTACAATTGTAGAAAACTAGGATACATTGTTGCTGAGTACCTGGAGAGTAAAAGCAAACCCTCAACCTCCAAGAACCCTACAAAAAGAAGGCCTTGAAGGCAATATGGGATTCAGAAAGTGACTCCAAAGAAGAGGTGGACGCGGCTAATGTGTGTTTCATGGCAAATGAGAACACACCCAAGGTAACATCCGAATCTTAACTTGATAAATATGTGTTATCTATTGATGAATTGGGTGAAGATTTTAAAGAACTTTCCGACAACTATGATTTTCTTAAAAAGAAGTACTTAAAAATGAAAAACTAACTTCTTCAAAATCAATTAGTTGTTATTTTCAAAGGAAAAAACTTTTATCTTCCACACTTCAAAAGACACAAAAAATTTTTGATGCATATAAATTTTCTTGCAAAGCTAAAATTTCTATTATTGATGAAAATGAGATTTTCACTTTGAAAAATAAAATCAATATCTTGAGTAATATTTTGAAAAGGTGTAATTTGACAAAGATAAATTAGAAGCCATGTTTTCAAAGAAGCAAACTCAAAAGAAACCACACACTCATCATGTTTTACACTCTCACAATCATGCTCGCATACAAGCACAATCACATGCTCACCATACCACTCATGCACATGCTCATCAGGCTCACACACATCATGTATTTTTATATGCTAAAGCATATACATGCACCTATTGTAGCCCAAAGGTCAATTGGCTAAGTTTGTTATGATAAATTGAATACATCCAATAGTCATGTATGGGTTTAAAAAACTAACATCTAAGACCCAAGAAAGTTTGAATAGTAAAATCAACTTCTACTTTACATGATATAGGTACACACTAAGGCTTCAAGACATACGAAGCGGTGCTAACTTGATAGTGGTTGCTCAAGGCATATGACTTGGGATATCAACAACTTTGCAACTCTATCAAGGTATCTGAAGTGGCACTGTCACCTTTGAAAATGATTCAAAGGGTAAAATCATTGATATAGGTAACATCAAAATTGGCTCATCTCTTTTGATTGAGGATATTTGGTAGTTGGACTTAAACATAATCTATTAAGCATTAGTCAATTATATGACAAAAGCTTAAGGCTTATTTTTAATGACTCTACTTGTGACATTTTAAATAAGAAAATAAATCCTTGTGTTCTTTTCAATTTTCATGAAAGCAACATTTATATGATTGACATGCATAATTTAGAATGCAATGCCACCTGTGTGAATGCTTTTTATGAAGATACTTGGTTTTGACATAGGAGACCGGCTATATTTTGTTTGATCATTTATCCTGAATTAATTCTAAGGAAGGGTATTCCTGATTTAAAATTTGAAAAGAACCATATTTGTGATGGTTGCAAACTAGAAAAACAAACCAAGCCCTCTTTCAAATCAATCAAGGATATCTTGACATCAAGTCCTTTAGAACTGATACATATGAATTTGTTTGATCCAACTAAAATTAAAAGTCTTAGTGGTAACTGCTTAGTTTTTATTTTAGTTAATGATTTCTCATGATTTTCATGGGTTTTCTTTTTAGAATATAAAGATGAAACTTTTTTGCATTTTTAAATTTTTCGAAAAGGGGCTGAAAAAGAAAAAAATTTCCAATTTTACGCATTAGAAGCGATAGAGGTGGTGAGTTTGTAAACCACTCCTTAATTACTTATTGTGAAATTGGAATCAAATATGAATTTTCATGCCCTAGAACGCCACAACAAAATGAAGTCGTTGAAAGGAAGAATCACACTCTTCAAGGGCTGGGCAGGATAATGATTAGTGAAGCGGACCCCCTCAATATCTATGGGCCGAGGCCGCGAACACCTCATGTTACATATCAAATAAAGTTTATTTTTACAAAAATATGTCTAAAACCCCTTTTGAGATTTATTATTTAAGAAAAATCAAATGTGTCATATTTTAAAGTTTTTGTTGCAAATGTTTTGTTTTGAACACTAAAGGTAATTTAGGAAAGTTTGATCCCAAATCTTTTGAAACTATTTTTGTTGGGTATTCAAACACTAGTAAGGCATATATAGTCTTCAATTAGTCAACTTTGATTATTGAAGAGTTTATACATGTTAAGTTTGAAGAATCTGACTCTCTTATGAAGAATGTTGTAGAGATTGATTCCTCAGGTGAAGACATTGAAAAGATTTCATTGAAGGACTTGCTGGCTCAGGATGATGAAGACAAACCAAAAGATAATAGAAATGGTGAAGTTTAAAACATTGAAGTAGAGCCATCTTAACCACTTCCAAAGATTGGAAGATATACTACAAGCCATCCCAAGGATCTCATCATAGGTGATGTATACAAAGGGGTAACTACTCGATGTAAACTCTATAATATTTGTGGCCATTTTGCATTCATCTCTTATATTGAGCCCAAGAATATTCTTGAAGCCGAGGGTGACTCATATTGGTTACTTGCAATGTAAGATGAGCTCAATAAATTTGAGCATAACCAAGTTTGGTATTTTGTTCCTAGGCCCATGATAGACTAACTATTGATACTAAATGAATTTTTAGGAATAAGTTGAATGAGTCGAGAAATGTTATTAGGAATAAAGCTAGGTTAGTGGACCAAAATTACATCCAAGCTGAACGGATCAATTTGAATGAAACCTTTGCACCCGTAGCATGGCTAGAAGCCATACGGATGACACTTACATTTGCATCTTTCAAATATTTTAAGATTTCTCAAATGGATGTTAAAGCACATTTTTGAATGATTTTATTGAAGAGGAGATGTATGTTGAACAACCCCCAGGTTTGTTGATCTTACATATCCGGATTTTATTTTAAAACTTGATAAGATTATATATGGTTTAAAATAAGCTCTAAGATCTTGGTATGAAAGATTAAGTAGTTTTCTTATTTCTAATGATTTTGTTAAAAGTAAAGTTCATACCACCTTGTTTACAAAGTATGTAGATAATGTGATAGTGCAAATATATATTGATAATATTATTTTTGAATCTGCTAATAAAAATCTTTGAAAGAATTTTGAATCATGCATGAAAAAAGAGTTTGAAATGAATATAATGGGAGAGCTCAACTACTTCCTTAGACTCCAAAGCAATTAAAGGAGTGATGGGATCTTCATCAATCAAGTCAAGTATACAAGAGAGCTTATTAAGAAATTTGGACTAAAAGATCCAAAGATAAGCAAGACTCCCATGGCTACCACAACAAAGCCTAATAAGGATGAATAAGGTAAAAGGTTGACATTAAACTCTATCGTAGCATGATTGGTACTTTGCTTTACTTGACGGCTGATTAGTCTCCGATATTGCATATTTCATACAACACTTTCACACTTATTCTTTATAAAATATTGCTAATAATAGTTTTCTTGTGTATTCCTAGGTCCATAGTGTGGAATGAAGAAGAAGATCAAAAATCTCATTTATTTGGTGATTTTTAGATTCTAATAGAGCAATTGACTTTGAAAGCCTATTCTGCTGCTGCAGGGAGCAGAAAATAAAAAACGAGGATAAAAAATAACCCATGCTGCAGTTACGAGGCTCACAGTACGGCGCTGCGCGAGCGGCCGCAGAATGGCCGTGGAAACGCGGCATGGCCGCGTTTTCGTGGCCATGTCGTGGAGCCGCATGCCGTACTTCGACATGTGGCCCCATATGGCCTAGTATGGCCCTCCTGTACTGCTGGTTTTGCCTATAAAAGCTCAGTATTCTCCAGAGTTTGGAGAGAGTTCTTAAGGGTAGTTTTTAGGGAAGTTTCTTCTCCTTAGGATAGTTTAGGTTAGTTGTTTTACTTCTTCCTCTTTTGTGTTTTCCATTTATTGTAGATCATATAATAAGGAAGAGAGTAGTACATAGGATGAAAGAAAGAGTGCTTGTAATGGAGGGTGACACTCTATGGAAGGTTCTCTCGTTATCTCTCCTTGTTTTTTTCTCTCTAACTCTTTTTACATGCTTGCTAATTTTTTCTCATGGCAACTAACTGCTAACCACTAACTTGCTAACTCCTTACTTGATAATCCACATGAATCTAATAGCTTCTACTTGGCCTTGCTCTTACAAGAGCCATTGATGGCTCATGATGATGGATTCTAACACTCTGACGTCCTAACTCTCTAACAAGCTAACATTACTTTATTCCATGCTTGCTCTTGTTTAGTTTTGATGGTTTAAGTGTAGCTTGAACTTGTTTGTTGAGTTTGCATATGATGAGTTATCTTATGGGTCATGCTTTAAAACGCTCTTGAACCAAGGACTAGTGATGGCCAAGGATATTTGTGAGGCAACTATCACTAAGAGGTTAGCATGGTTAGTGGAGCCATTAGTAGTTAGTAGCCATGAATTTTCTTTTTTTTCACTTTGTTTTAGAAATACTATCAAAAATCACAAATATCTTTGAAAATCACCTAGAGGGGGGTGAATAGGTGATGATGCTAATCAAAGAGCAATTTAAAAATTTAAAGTCACAACAATCACCAAACAAGAATCAAAAGATGAATGCAAGCAAGTATGACAATGAATATGATGAGCAAGTAATAAGTGCAAGCAAAGTAGAGTAAGGAGTGCAAGAATGTAAACCAAACGCAAACACAAGGATATGTTATCGAGGTTCGATCACCCAGCTCTACTCCCGCCTTCCCCAAAAGGATTCTAGCTACTTCCACTATCACAAAGATCTCAAATACAATGGAGTACCCAACTCCTACAATCTCAAGTACAAGTAATTTCCTTGGTAGTCAAAAGACCACAAACTCTCTCTTTCAAATATCTCTTCCCTTACAAAGGTCCTTAGAGAATATTGAGTAGGAATGAAGCTCTTGTGTGTAAGGAGAAAAGAAAATTAAATCAGAGAGTATCACAAAAACACTTCAGAAATTAGAGAGTATTTCAGCCCAAAAACCAAGAAATAAAGTCTTTTGAAAGCCTTAAACTTTTTGAATTTTCTAGCAATAATTGTTGTGATAAATCTCTCCCCAAACACCCCTATTTATAGGAGAGGGCTAGGTTAAGAGATAAAACAAAACTTAAGGCTAATTAAGTAATATTAGATTCAAAATATATCCCTAAATCAAATTTTAAACACAAAAAGACAAAACTTAAAATACCCCAGAAAATAGCCGTTTACTGTTCAACGGATCTGTCGGTCGACCGGTCGGTCGACCGCACGATCAAATTTTTGACCGTTGCAGGCCAGCGGTCGACCGCCCGGTCGACCCAATCTAACCGAGAGCAAGGTAGCTTACAGTCGGTCGACCGGTCGGTCGACCGATACAACGTGCACACAGATATGTGCACAGCCAGAGCCACGGTCAACTGGGACGGTCGACCGGCCAACCTGTCATAGGTCCGGTCGACCGTTCGGTCGACTGGCTCAGGTCAAAAATCAGGATTTGAAGAGAAAATAAAGGGGATTTTGATTTTGATAAAAATAGTTTTGAACATAGATTTGTATAAAACACAAATATATATCTGTAGGCCAAATCTTGTAAACAAAATGTTTTTGTATAAATTATAAGAAAACATTTTGGAATAAACATGTGCGCAAAAACGTGTGTGATAGAGCTTCAAACCTATCCACTATTCTTTAACAAACTATAAAACTAAAAATACAATAATTAAACACTCTTTGAGCAATCTTCAAGTCTTAGAGCCATCCAATGCCTTGCTTGTGCTTTCTCTTCTATGATTCTTCCTTGATTGTGCAATTTGCCTTCCTTGCTATGTGAAACTTAGAAGTTCTTGCAAAAGCTAAGCCAATGGTCTCCAAACATGGTACAAAACCTGAAACTTATCTTGAACAAATTCATTAGTACCAAATAGCTCTTATTTGGTTTGTCATCATCAAAACACAAAACAAGAGAGTGTAACCTCTTGGGCCAACAATCTCCCCCTTTTTGATGATGACAAAACAAATAGGCTATAGACAAAAATATGGGGGAGGAGAAGACTCCCCCTCAAATTATGCTATATTTATGCTATATGAAAAAACACAAGAATTTATTAAAAACACAAAAACATTTATTAAAAACACAAAAACATACTCTTGATGCCAATTGAAAAACAAATAGAAACAATACCAATAAAACACAAACAAAATACAAGAGTTCTCAAATTCATAAAAACATAAGACTCATAACAAAAACTCATAAAACCAAAACATATAAATTCATATGGAACCAAGACCAAATGAACTTATTTTTGTCCATGTAAACTAATTCTCCCCCTTTTTGTCATACATCCAAAAGGGTTATGAAAAACATGTTTTAATCAATAACACAAACATTAAGTTCTCCACAAATAAACGAAAATCTAGCAAAATCAAGTGATTTAGTGAAAATATCGGCTAGTTGTAAATCCGTGGAAACATAATCAATATCTATATCTCCTTTCTCAAAATGATCTCTAAGAAAGTGATATCTAATCTCAATGTGCTTGGTCTTACTATGTTGATTTGTATTCTTAGTCATGTGTATAGTACTAGTATTATCACAAAATATTTTTATATGATCAAAATGCAAATCAAAATCAAGGAGAGTATGTTTCATCCAAAGGACTTGTGCACAACAAGCCCCTGCGGCAACATACTCCGCCTCGGCGGTTGAGAGTGCTACGGAATTTTGTTTCCTAGAGGACCATGAAACAAGACAATTACCAAGAAATTGACATGTCCCACTAGTACTCTTTCTATCTACTCTACAACCCGCAAAGTCAGCATCCGAATAACTCATCATTGAGAAATCTCCGGTTTTCGGATACCATAGACCCATCCCAATAGTGCCCTTAATATAACGAATAATGCGTTTTACCGCAATAAGATGGGACTCTTTAGGACACGATTGAAATCTAGAACAAAGACACACACTAAACATGATATCCGGCCTACTTGCCGTTAAATATAAAAGACTTCCTATCATGCTTCTATATAATTTAATATCAACATTTTTACCTTGGTCATCTTTATCAAGCTTGGTTGTAGTTGCCATGGGAGTGTTGCAAGTCTTTGAGCCTTCAAGTCCAAACTTCTTTACAAGTTCCTTTGCGTACTTGGCTTGACTTATGAACGTCCCGTTTTGCAATTGCTTGATTTGGAGTCCAAGGAAGAAATTTAGCTCACCCATAGAAGACATTTCAAACTCAAGTTGCATTACCTTTTCAAAATCCTTGCACAAAAGCTCATTAGTAGAACCAAAAATTATATCATCAATATAAATTTGCACAATTAATATATCATTATCAACATGCTTAGTGAATAGAGTGGTGTCTACTTTGCCTTTAATAAAATCATTTGAAATAAGAAAACTAGAAAGCCTTTCATACCAAGCTCTAGGAGCTTGTTTCAATCCATATAAAGCTTTATCAAGTTTAAAAATGAAATCGGGATGAACATGATCAATAAAACCGGGAGGTGAGAAACTTAAACTTCTTCATTAATAAAACCATTCAAAAATGCACTTTTCACATCCATTTGAAAAAGTTTAAAATTTTTGAAAGATGCAAAAGCTAGTGTCATCCGTATGGCTTCAAGCCGTGCTACGGGTGCAAAGGTCTCCTCAAAGTCAATTCCTTCAACTTGAGTGTAACCTTGGGCCACTAACCTAGCTTTATTCCTAATGACATTTCCGGACTCATCCATCTTGTTTCTAAAGATCCACTTAGTACCAATTATTGGTCTATCGTGGGGTTTAGGAACAAGGTGCCAAACTTGGTTGCGCTCAAATTGATTGAGTTCCTCTTGCATGGCAAGCAACCAATATGGGTCCGTCTCGGCTTCGAGAATGCCTTTGGGTTCAAAATGAGAAATGAAAGCAAAGTTACCACATAGGTCATGGAGTTTGGAGCGTGTTGTGACTCCTTTAGATGCATCACCCAAGATGAGCTCCTTAGGATGATTTGTAGCGTATCTCCAAGCTTTAGGAAGCGGTTGAGAGCTTTCCTCTTTATCCTCTTGAATATCACCAATAGATTCTTGCTTTTCTTCTTGAGCGGGTGAGTCCTTCAAGGATAGTCTCTCCATGTCTTCACCTAATGGTTCAATCTCTACAACATTCTCAACAACCACATTAGATTCTTCAAATTTAACATGCATGGATTCTTCTATGGTAAGTGTAGATCTATTGAAAACTCTATATGCTTTGCTAGTAGAAGAATATCCAACAAAGATAGCTTCATAAGCCTTAGCATCAAATTTACCCAAATTATCCTTAGTATTTAAAACAAAACACTTGCATCCAAAAACTTTGAAATATGCAACATTTGGTTTTCTAGAATGATACATTTCAAAAGAAGTTTTTGAAGAATTTTTGCATAAATAAATACGATTCGATATATAGCATGCGGTGTTTACGGCCTCGGCCCATAAATATTGAGGGAGGTCATATTCACTTATCATTGTCCTAGCCATCTCTTGAAGTGTTCTATTTTTCCTTTCTACAACTCCATTTTGTTGTGGAGTTCTAGGACAAGACATTTCATGCTTAATTCCCTTTTCATCAAAATAAGTCATGAAGAGTTGGTTAATAAACTCACCACCTCTATCACTCCTTATTCTCAAAATCGGAAAACCCTTTTCTTTTTCAACTCTTTTTCGAAAAAATCTTAAAATGAGAAAAAGTTTGATCTTTATTTTGCAAAAAGAAAACCCAAGTAAAACGGGAAAAATCATCAACTAAAACAAATGCAAATCTACTTCCATTTAAACTTTTAGTTTTAGTTGGTCCAAAAAGATCCATATGAATTAATTCTAAAGGCCTAGTTGACATGATATCCTTGATTGGTTTGAAGGAAGACTTGGTTTGTTTCCCAAGTTGGCACGCACCACAAATGCGGTCTTTCTCAAACTTCAAGTAAAGAATACCCTTCACCAATTCCTTTGAATTAATCCTAGAAAGATGTTCAAAAGATGCATGTCCTAATCTTCTATGCCAAAGCCAAGAATTTTCATCAAAAGCATTCAAGCATTTAGTAGAACACTCAATATTAAGCATGTCAATGATATAAACATTATCATCACGAAAACCGGTGAGAATACAAACATCGAATTTAACATCAAAAATTTTGCAAGAAGAATTATCAAAAACAACTTTAAGTCCACGGTCACAAAGTTGACTAATGCTAAGTAAATTATGCTTTAAACCATCTACTAAAACAACATTTTCAATAATAGGAGATGCACCAATTTGAATGTTACCTATACCGATGATAGTCCCTTTGGAGTCATCCCCGAAGGTGACGGTGCCACCTTCCATGTACCTTGATAGGGTTGTGAAGTTGTTGATGTCCCACGTCATGTGTCTTGAACAACCACTATCAAGGTACCACCGCTCCCTACGTCTTGGAGCTTTTGTGTGTACCTACATCAAATAGTTTAAGAGTTGATTTTGGTACCCACATTTTCTTGGGTCCTCTAGGGTTAGTGTCATGAACCCAAACTAGATTATTTGTTCTATTTAGTTGATCATAACAAAACTTAGCTAAATGTCTATTTTTACCACAATATGTGCATCTATAAACTCTACCATATTTAAAAGCATAGTGAGTGTGTGATTTGTGAGCATGAGAAACTTTAGCATGAGAGGTGTGAGCATGAGAATTTTTATCTTGTGAAATTTTAGCATGAGTAGTGTGCTTTTTAGAAAACATGTCCTCAAGTTTCTTAGTATTGAAAGCACAATCATTTAAAACTTTTTCAAAATCAATCATTTTGGATTTAAAAGAAGAAATTTCTTTTTCATCAATAATAGGAGATTTTGCCTTACAAGAACTTTTGTAGGCACAAAATTCTTTTGCATGGAAATGAAATTAGAAGAAATATCATCTTTTTCTTTAGAAACAATGGCAAGTTGATTCTTAAGAAAAGCAACTTCTTTTTCTAATTTTAAGCATTCAAGTTTCTTATTATCATAAGTTTCAGAAAGTTCTACAAAGGCATGTACTAGAACTTCCTTACTTAGTTCATCATCTTCATCATCAAGGGATTGAGGGGTTACCTTAGGTGTGTTTGCCATGAAACACATATTAGCTTGATCCACCTCCTCTTCGGACTCGCTTTCCGAATCCCATGTTGCTTTGTATGCTTTCTTTTCCTCCGGCTTCTTTGGCTTGAAGGAGGATGTCATCTTTTTCTTGAACTCCGGACAATCCGCCATGATATGTCCGGGTTTGCGGCAATTATAGCAAATGATCCTCCGTTCCTCTTTGCCTTCGAATTTTCTCCAGAAGTTGAACTTGTTCTTTCGGTACAACCTCTTGACATTCCGCACAAGTAGAGTTAGCTCCTCATCTTCTTCATCGTCTTCTTCATCGTCATCATTGGTGGATGAAGTCTTGAAGGCTATGGATTTCTTCTTTGAAGTAGTGGCTTCTTCTCTTGCCTTCTTCTCCATCTCATGGGTCTTTAGGTTCCCAATGAGACTAATGATGTCCATCTCGTCCTTGTCGTTCAACTCCTTTAAGGTGGTGGCCTTGATCTCCCATGAAGAAGGAAGCGCCCGAATCACTTTCCGCACCTTTTGATCGTTGGAGATGTCATCACCTAATGAAGAAAGACCATTAGTGATTTTAGTGAAATGAGTAATCATGCTATCAATAGATTCTTCATCAAGCATTTTGAATGACTCATATTGAGACCTCAAGAGATCTATTTTAGCTCTCTTGACTTGTGAAGTCCCTTCATGTGTGACCAATAAGTGTTGCCAAATCTCATAGGCGGATTGGCAATGAATTACCCGTGTAAGGTCATCCTCATTCAAGGCGGTTAAAAGGGAGTTTTGGGCCTTGGAGTTAGCCTCATATTCTCTAAAGTTGAAGTCGGTCCAAGTGCTCTCATCACTATCGGGTGCTACATAGGGTTTGGTTAAAGACTTAGCCACTAAACTACCTAATGATTGCAAAAAGATAGTCATCCTAACCTGCCAAATAGGGAAATTGAGTCCATCAAATTTAGATGGGGATTTAATATTATCGGCCATGTTTACTAGTGTATGAATGATGGAATGAAAATGTTGATTAGCAAGTTTTAAGGATCTCTCTATGGATGTTAAGCCAAAACCTAGAGACCAAGCTCTGATACCAATTGAAAATCACCTAGAGGGGGGTGAATAGGTGATGATGCTAATCAAAGAGTAATTTAAAATTTTAAAGTCACAACAATCACCAAACAAGAATCACAAGATGAATGCAAGCAAGTATGACAATGAATATGATGAGCAAGTAATAAGTGCAAGCAAAGTAGAGTAAGGAGTGCAAGAATGTAAACCAAACGCAAACACAAGGATATGTTATCGAGGTTCGAGCACCCAGCTCTACTCCCCGCCTTCCCCAGAAGGATTCTAGCTACTTCCACTATCACAAAGATCTCAAATACAATGGAGTACCCAACTCCTACAATCTCAAGTACAAGTAATTTCCTTGGTAGTCAAAAGACCACAAACTCTCTCTTTCAAATATCTCTTCCCTTACAAAGGCCCTTAGAGAATATTGAGTAGGAATGAAGCTCTTGTGTGTAAGGAGAAAAGAAAATTAAATCAGAGAGTATCACAAAAACACTTCAGAAATTAGAGAGTATTTCAGCCCAAAAACCAAGAAACAAAGTCTTTTGAAAGCCTTAAACTTTTTGAATTTTCTAGCAATAATTGTTGTGATAAATCTCTCCCCAAACACCCCTATTTATAGGAGAGGGCTAGGTTAAGAGATAAAACAAAACTTAAGGCTAATTAAGTAATATTAGATTCAAAATATATCCCTAAATCAAATTTTAAACACAAAAGACAAAACTTAAAATACCCCAGAAAATAGCCATTTACTGTTCAACGGATCTGTCGGTCGACCGGTCGGTCGACCGCACGATCAAATTTTTGACCGTTGCAGGCCAGCGGTCGACCGCCCGGTCGACCCAATCTAACCGAGAGCAAGGTAGCTTACAGTCGGTCGACCAGTCGGTCGACCGATACAACGTGCACACAGATATGTGCACAGCCAGAGCCACGGTCGACTGGGACGGTCGACCGGCCAACCTGTCATAGGTCCGGTCGACCGTTCGGTCGACTGGCTCAGGTCAAAAATCAGGATTTGAAGAGAAAATAAAGGGGATTTTGATTTTGATAAAAATAGTTTTGAACATAGATTTGTATAAAACACAAATAATATCTGTAGGCCAAATCTTGTAAACAAAATGTTTTTGTATAAATTATAAGAAAACATTTTGGAATAAACATGTGCGCAAAAACGTGTGTGATAGAGCTTCAAACCTATCCACTATTCTTTAACAAACTATAAAACTAAAAATACAATGATTAAATACTCTTTGAGCAATCTTCAAGTCTTAGAGCCATCCAATGCCTTGCTTATGCTTTCTCTTCTATGATTCTTCCTTGATTGTGCAATTTGCCTTCCTTGCTATGTGAAACTTAGAAGTTCTTGCAAAAGCTAAGCCAATGGTCTCCAAACATGGTACAAAACCCGAAACTTATCTTGAACAAATTCATTAGTACCAAATAGCTCTTATTTGGTTTGTCATCATCAAAACACAAAACAAGAGAGTGTAACCTCTTGGGCCAACAATCTTCTCTTCTATGTTCCCACTTCTTTGTGTTTCACCGTACTCTTCTCTTTTCAGTTTTTGTTTTTTCCTTTTGATTCTTTAAAATGTTGAAACTTTAACATACATATGACACACCGGTAAAGCTTCTATAGCCTCATGTCCTTGTGGATTCGACCCGTTTAGCCTCTATGCTATAACGGAAGTATCGAGGAAGCCAAAACACACACAATTTTCAAAACAACACTTTTTGTGCGTGATTTTCCCCGATCAAATTTTGGCGCCATTGCCGGGAATGGGAACGGTTTGACTTCATATTTTTGTTAATTTTTCTTCTTTATTTTTGGTGTGCAGGTCAAGTTTTTAGCATTGCAGAAGTTCATACTTGTTTTTTTGTGGTTCGGTAAATTCTTGTATATTGCTATATTCTACTGCTAATTTCTGGTTATATTACATGTGTACTGTAATAATTTTAAGAACTAAAATACTGTAACTGGATGTTATAAAATAGTTTAGACATTTGCATCTAAACACGTGTCAATTTTCATTCCAATATACTGTATTTTATTCTATTGTTATTGTGATCTGGATCGAGGTGTACATATTGCATTGTATATAGTTAGGACAAACACGTGAATGATTTACTCCCTTTTTGTGTTCGTTCTTGTCTATATTGCCCACTTGCACAAATTGAAACTTGAGGGCGTATCCGATACAACATAAGGTGGGGAAGTCATTACCCTCCCTTAGCCTAAAAATCACCTCCCCACTCACACAATTCAAGTCTAAATTAAACTTGCTAGACGTTGGCCCCTAGGGACATCTCACACTCATTTAGAAGATTGACATAAAGGGAAAGTTATTAGAGTTTGACTCTTGTCAAATCGGTGTCTACGGTTGGGGAATGAGAGGCGAAATCTCGAAGAACAGTGGTTTGTCATAATTAGGCCCGTTGCTCTGGCATGAATATCTCCCACTGGTTTTGCCCTACCTGGCCGATTAACTATAAGGTACCGCCATCGACAGTCTAACCAGTTAAGAGTCCTCTAGGTCTAGGTCAACCCTAGTATAGGCTTGTTTTGAAATTTTTTTCTTTGTTTGATTGTTTGCTTGCTTGTTTTTGTTTATTTTTTTCGATATCTTTGTGTTATGGACTACAATTATAATTATTCCAATGCATATAGCGATCCATACTTCACTCTGACCTCTTTTGACTTGTATATCCCCAACCCGGCATTTCATAACTTTAACCAACCAAGTATGCCAGATTGGTCTTATCCAAATCAATATATGCCCCAGTCCCAATACTATGAACAAGACTAGAATAATCATCACCACTCTTCACAGAGTCAGTAGGGATGAAACTTTCTCGAGTCATATGGTTAACCATCTTACCAACATCCAGCTTCATATACTCCTTCTCCTGAACAATCATTAGAAGAACCAATTGACTGGGAAAAGAGGATAGAAGCCTTAGAGGAACTCAAGCGACAAATTCAAAATCTAGAAGACTCGAAATCCCATCAAAATTTTCAAATCCAAGATCTTCACTCCATTTTTCAAGTCCCACAACAAGAAGAACATACCGACTTAGAAAAGAGTACGGAATTCATGATTCAATTCCAAAGCGATCCTTTCCATATGATAGAAGCAAGATTTAGTCATTTGAAAAACATGTGTAGGAATAAGGAAACTCTCCCTACCTAATCTTTTACTATTCCTAACACTTCTAATCATATTGATGAAAATCAAGAATCATGGAATCTTGAAGACTTTGACCAAGATTCAATTTCACCACAAAACCTTGAACTTGACTAATATCAACCCATTGATAAATTGGCAAGTTTTCATTTCAATGAAATTGAACTTGAATATGAATATGAACCCATCCCACAACTTTGTGATTCAATTCCAATCTTTGAATCTTTATTTATTCCGGTATCCTTACCTATGTTGGACCTATTTTCCGAGCCAACATTGATTCCAATATCCATGTATTTTGAAATTAAACCACTTCTTTTGGATAATCACATTCATTGATGGGAATAGAATGTAAGATTAAATTCTTTGATTTGGACTCAACTCTTGAACCTAAACTGACTCTCGAACCCAAAGTTGATTTTTCCGAGTTAGTATTGGCTTCCGAACTTTTCATTTCAAAGTCGAACTCATCCATTCCACAAAACCACATTCTATTGTTGGACTAAGGTATTGACCAGAATGACTCAGTGATGATCTTCCAAGATTGGTCATATAAAGGGAATAATTTTCATGATAGGATCTTGCATGATGCTATTAATATTGGGGATTGTAAATATGTAAATAGAAAAGAGGTCAATAAAGGTGGATTTCGTAAGCCAGCACATTATCTTGATTGGGTAGCAATGCTTGGCCCAATCAGACCGGTGACCACCGGAACCACCACCATGAGGTTATTTTCCTTTCCTTTCCATTGTTTCATGTATATACACATTCACGGTGCATTGAGGATAATGCATGAGAGAAGTACGGGGGAGGGTTTACTAAAGTAGGTTGTTCTAAATTTTTTTTCTTTATACTTCTTTTTGTAAGTACGCCTAGAGGGGGGTGAATAGGTGAATGGCTAATCTAATGAACAAAATGCGGAACTAATTTGCACACTTAATGTAACCAACGAGTGTAGCCGAATTCCCGATGAAGGGCTCTGGACTAACTCCTCTTGATTCCTCTGAATAAGAGTTGAGGTGATATATGAAGCTCTCGTGGTTAGACACAAGTGAGGCACACACAAACAATACGAGCATATATATAATATGGCAATATGATGCAATGCTCAAAGTAATAAAGAGAGAGTTAGAGTCAATGGATCAAACGCAAACACCAAGATTTATTTCGAGGTTCGAGCCACTGCTCTACGTCCCCGCCTTCACACAGAAGGATTTCCAATTCACTAACTTGTCCACACAGGACTCCCACACAGGGAACCTCCGCTGAGGATTTGGGGCAATACAACCGGGAGTACACAACTCCTCTCTCAATTACAAACACAACCTCTACACTTAGAGGTTAGGTACAAAGCCACCACAAATCAACCACCTCACACAAGAGGGGTAGGCACTTAGCCAACAAATACCAATCACCTCACACTTGAGGGATTCCAACACAAGACTCCACCTCTTACTAGAGGGAGCTAAACACAATCTACACCTCTCACTAGAGGGAGCCAATCACCACTCCAACAATCAATCTCTACACAAGAGGGATAGGGCACAAAGCCACCACTCCAAAATCAACCTCTACATAAGAGGGATAACACAAAGTAGGAGGGTTTACAACTTGGTGATCAAAAGACCACAAACCAATTCTTTTCCCACAAAAACAAAGATCCTATAGATAGGATAGAATAATAAGCTCAAGTGTGGAAAATAAAGAGTTTGGAAACAAAAACACAAAGAAAAATACTTGGGAAAACAACTAGAATAAGTATGAAATGAAAATCAAAAGCAATATCCCAAATATCCAATTTTTCTTTGATTTTTCCAACCCTTTAAAACAAATAAAGATGAATCCTTTTGGCTCTAAAACTCTTTTTGAAAACTAGTATAAAACACTTGTAAATAGGAGAAATTTTACTCTTGGAAGTCTTAACAAAAACCAATCTCAAATGGGGTATAAATAGGCCCCATAAAAAATCTGCCCGTTGGCAGCTGCAAGGTCAAAATTGACCTTCCGGTCGACCGGCCAGTCGACTGGCCAACGGTCAAAAAAGTGACGTTGAGCCTGTCGGTCGACCGCCCGGTCGACTATGCCCAGAACCAGAGAGCAACGGCTCTCTGGCCGGTCGACCGCCCACTCTCGGGTTGTCCCGGTCGACCGCCCAAGTGGCTGGCTGCGTGCACGTCCGGTCAACCGTTCCGGTCGACCGGCTCCTGGTCCGGTCGACCGGTCGGTCGACCGCCGGAGCCTGGCAGAACTGTTATAGGATTTAAAACTTGAGTTTTATTTGTCAAATAAATCCCATAAAATCTCTAAAAATCCAAAAAAATAGTTTCAGTATAATACTTTGATATACAAACATGTGTGAAAAATTCAACACATATTTCAAACAATTTGAACCATTTTGTGTCTTAGAATTTTTTGCCGAAAACCAAAACTCGTATTTTCCGAAACTAGGATTTTTGAAATGGAAAATCGTTTTGTCCAAACTCATCCAAATACAAAAACATGATATTTGAAACAACTTGAAGCATATAGTATATGGATAGAATCCAATATACATGGAAGATATATATATATATATATATATATATATCAATGTTTTTGACATTAAATCCGAAAATAAGTTTTGTTAAAGTACAAAACTCTAAACTCATGAAATAGACTATCAAACTAAGTTTGTTAAAATAGTTGAAGCATAGATGTATATAGAACAAATCTAATATACATAAAATCATGTAAACTTATTTTGATACTATCTATTCATAAAAATCAAGATCGGTTAAACCAAAACTAAAAACCAAAACTAAAAACTTAAACAAGTGTGTGTGTTGTGAACTTGAGCATACCACACTATCTAATCTTTAACAAATGGATCTAAATATAAACTAAACACTGTACCGAAGTCTTCTTGACGAACTCCGTCTTCAAGCCGACTCGATCCAAACGTGATCCACCGAGCTTGACTCCAATGAGTGCTTGATATGAACTTTGACGCTCGGGCTCTTGAATCACCATGTGAAAGCTCCAAAATACCTTTGTTGAAGCTAATCACCTACTAATATCTTGGTTAAGTATCTGAAACTAAACATCACAAGATTATTAGTAAACTATAACTACATGAGTTAATCATCATCAAAACTAGGGTGGAAGGCCTCTAGGCCAACAATCTCCTCCTTTTTGATGATGACAAAACTCATGGAGTTATATATGCATGGATTAAAGTTAAGCTTCAAAGAAGCTCCCCTTAACTCATGCATAGTAATAAACAATAGGATATGCAATGAATACTAAACATGAATATGCATCAATATGCATAAAACATAAAACAAAACTCACTTGATATCAATATGAAACAAATTTTGATATAAACTAACAAATAAATAATAAACATGCATATAAACTCAAATACTTCTCCCCCTTTTTGTCAATCATCAACAAAGGGGTCAAAAAAAACAATAAAACAATGTTTTCCCCCTTTTTGTCTAAAACAAAAAAATATCAATAAGAGGTGAAATCAAAACAAAACTTTATGATACCAATTGTAAGAAAGCATATATCAATTTAGTGCATCATGATATCAATAAAACATACCAATTGTAAGTACATAAAACAAGTGTTTTTAATTTAAATAAACATGTCTAGATTATACCAATTGAAAGTAAATAAAACATGTTCAAAAAGTCAACCAAAATTTTTGATATTAATTGATACCAATTGTAAACATATAGGTAATCTTGATATCAATTGTAAAGATTAGTACCAATTGAAAGTAATTTTTCATTTGATGCATATGATACCAAAAAATAATCAATAACCATTTGTCAATCATTTTTCAACATAAAGTGTGGGAGTAAAATACCAAAGATAAACACAACTAATTAAAAGGTGAAATAAGAATTTTCTCCCCCTTTATGAAATACCAAACAAAATGATGCATAAGCTTGGATAAAATACCAATTGAAACATAATCAATTAAAATATAATAGTCATTAAAGAAATCAAGCTTAGCATAACTAAAATTTGTGCTCAAAGATATAGAGATATAGTAAGTACAAATAAAACATAAATATATATGTATGAAAAAAAATGAATACCAATTGAAATTGATACTATTTGAAGTGTAGCATACATATATAAAAACATATATGAGTATACAAAAAGGAATGTCAATAGTGCTACCAATTGAAAAGATCCAATGATACCAATTGAAAACATAATAAGATCAAGTGTATAACTCATATTTCCTACCACCCATTTCATGCACATATTTTAAATGGATTTTCAATAATAAGCATACAAGGCATGGTCGCCTAACCAACCGCCCTTAAATGGGTAGGGGTTTTCAAAAATAAGTTTGAAAATATAATTTTAGCACAATTGAAAACTCTATCATGTGAAGAATACGAACTAGTTATAAGATAAAGTTGTAAACTAGCACGAAATCCTTCAAGTAAGGAATAAAACAAGAATATATTCCATAAAACATGAAAATCACTAAACCAAATAGGCTTCAAGGTATATGTATGTTTTGTCTAAACTAGAAGTATACATACATATCCCTAAACACAATTGAGTTCATAATAAAGATTTGAATGAAAGGCAAAAGGACTCAAAGGGGTATACATGTATATCTTAAGTTTTGACAAAATAGGCATATACATGAAGCTAAACATAAACATGAAAAACATGTATGAAAAATGGGAATACAAGTCAAAATGTATGAATAATCAAAACTAGACTATACTAGTACATCTAATAAGTACAAATGAGCATTCAAGCACAAACATATAATAATCTATTTGTGGCTCACTAGTTGTACAAGTATATACCTAAGTTTTAAGGAAAACTAACATCTAAACATGTAATCAAAGCATGAAGCATAGAAATCAAAACAAAAACTCATATGATCATTATGTACATGCACATGCATAAATCTAGGACATACACATTAGTTAAAACAAATGTGAGAACACAAAGGTATAAATCCATATTAAACATGAGTGTCTCAAATAACTAATCATGTATATCACTAATCTAAATATCATGGCATATAACATACTAATTATGAAACATCAAAACATGCTAAAATCAATGATATGAAAAGCATGTAAACAATAAATGAGGAGTAAGAAATTGTTACCAAAACCTAGAAGGCAACTCTCCATGTCTCCAAACCAAGGTGGTCCTCCCACCAAACTCTCCTTGAAAGTGATGCATCCAAATAGTTCTCTTTAAGCTCGGAACGCATCCACCTCAAGGCACAATCGCTCTCACGTCATGCGAGAGCCCACACCTACATCAAATAGCATAGGGGTGGTCTTTGGTACCCATACTCTTTTGGGTCCATGGGGGTTAGCTCCTTTCCTAACCCAAACAAACTTAGTTGCTAAATTTGAATCATGCATACGATCATAATAAAATTTAGCAAGGTGACCCCTACGTTCACAATGTGTACAAGTGTACATATGAGCATACATAGTATTGTGTACATGAACGTGCGAAGCATGTGTATGCCGTGGATGGTGTGCATGCAAAGATGGAACTTGTTTCTTTCGAAACATAGTTTCCAAACGTGTGTGGTTCATGGCACAATGGCTCAAAGTGGAGCCCAAACAATCCACCTCTTCTTTAACAAACATATATCATTAACAATCCTAGAAGAAGAGGTGCATGCAATAGGTGAGCTAGAATGTGAAGCTACACTATCATGGCAAACATGTGAGTCTAAATCATTTTGCAAAACAATATTTTATTAGAAACCAACTCTAATTCTTTGAAATAGAAATAATTTTGTATTTCAAAGAATCATTTTCTTTTAAAACAAAATCAACTTTTGAAGACAAGTTTTCATTTTTATTCAAAATATCATTACAATCATTTTTATTTTTCAAAAATTCATTTTCTTTTAGGGCAAGATCTAGTTGAGATTTAAGTGAGTCACGTTCACTTGAAATCTCTTTCTTCTCTTGCATAATCAAATCTAGTTTTGAACACAAATCCTTATTTTCTTCTTTTAGTTCAAATTCTTCTTTTTCAAAAGATTATATTTATCTAACAATTTTTCATACAATGTGTTGGCCCAGAGGCCTTCCACTCTAGTTTTGATGATGATTAACTCATGTAATTATATTTACTAATAATCTTGTGATGTTTAGTTTCAGATCTTTAACCAAGATATTAGTTGGTGATTGCTTCAACAAAGGAGTTTTGAAGCCTTTCACATGGTGATTCCAGAGCCCGAGCAACAAGATCATACATAGCACTCGTTGGAGTCTAGCTCGGTGGATCACGGAGTTTTGGATCGAGTCGGCTTGGAGACGGCGCTCTACAAGAAGACTTCGGTATCCTAGTTTAAGTTTGTATTTTAGATCCATGTGTAAAGATTAGAATAGTGTGATATGCTCAAGTTCAGAACACACACACGTTTTATGTTTTGGATATTGGTTTTCGGTTTTTGGTTTAACCGATATTGGTTTTCATGAATAGTTAGATCAAAACAAGTTTAAATGGTTTTATGTATAGTAGATTCATTCTATATACATGCTTGCTTAACTTCTTAGACAAACTTATTTTGACTTACCTATTCATATGGTTTAGGTTTTGTATTTTCAACAAAATATATTTTTGAAATTAAAAGTCAAAAACATGAATATATATATGAAAATCACCAAGAGGGGGGGTGAATAGGTGATAATGCTAATCAAAGGGCAATTTAAAAATTTAAATTTACAACAATCACAATCAAGAATCACAAGATGAATGCAAGCAAGTAAGTATGATGAGCAAGTAATAAGTGCAAGCAAAGTAGAGTAAGAATTGCAAGAATGTAAACCAATCGCAAACACAAGGATATGTTATCGAGGTTCGAGCACCCAGCTCTACTCCCCGCCTTCCCCAGAAGGATTCCGACCACTTCCACTATCACAAAGATCTCAAATACAATGGAGTACCCAACTCCTACAATCTCAAGAACAAGTAATTTTCTTGGTAGTCAAAAGACCACAAACTCTCTCTTTCAAATATCTCTTCCCTTACAAAGGTCCTTAGAGAATATTGAGTAGGAATGAAACTCTTGTTGTAAGTGAAGAAAGAAAATTAAATCAGAGAGTATTTGAAAATCCTTCAGAAAATCAGTGAGAAATTCAGCACAAAAACCAAGAAACAAGTCTCTTTTGAAAGCCTTAAACTTTTGAATTTTCTAGCAATAAATGTTGTAACAAATCTCTCCCCAAACGCCCCTATTTATAGGAGAGGGCTAGGGTTTAGGGATAAAACATAATTACTGATGTTTAGGAGGTAATTAGATCAAAATATATCCTTAAACGAATTTTTAAACACAAAAGACAAAAATAAACAGCTCTTAAAAATCTGCCCGTTACTGTTCAAACGGTCAGATCGGTCGACTGGGCCGGTCGACCGGTAGATCAAAAATTTGACCGTTATAGGCCAGCGGTCGACCGACCCGGTCGACCGATAAAACCTGAGAGCAAAAACTATAGTCCGGTCGACCGTATCGGTCGACCGACAGACATGCACACGGATACGTGCATCTGCCAGAACTTCGGTCGACTGGTCCGGTCGACCGGACCAGACAGACACAGATTCGGTCGACTGTTCCGGTCGACCGGATCAGGTCAAAAATCGATTTTAAGAAAGAAAACAAAGAGGATTTTGATTTTAACAAAAATACTTTTGAACAGGAAATAGAATTAAACATAAAGATGTATTTGTAGGCAAAAACTTGTATGCAAAATATTTTTGTATAATTTATGAGAAATTATTTTGGAATGAGCATGTGCGCAAAAAACGTGTGTGATAGAGCTTCAAACCTATCCACTATTCTTTAACATACTATAAACTGAAAAACAAATTACATGAAGACTTCTTGTGCTATCTTCAAGTCTTTGAGCCATCCAATGCCTTACTAGTGCCTTCTCTTCTATGATCCTTCCTTGATGTGCAATTTGCCTTCCTTGCTTTGTGGAACTTAGAAGTTCTTGCAATAGCTAAGCGAATGGTCTCTAAACATGGTACAAAACCTGAAACTCATCTTAACAAACTTGTTAGTACCAAATAGCACTAATTTGGTTTGTCATCATCAAAACACAAAACAATTGGAGAGTGTAACCTCTTGGGCCAACAATCTCCCCCTTTTTGATGATGACAAAACAAATAGGCTATATAAAAAAATATAGGGGAGGAGAAAACTCCCCCTCAAATTATGCTATACATAAAACACAAGAATATGCTCTAGAAACCAAAAATTGAAATGATGCACCAATTATTGAAACCAATTAAAACAAATACATAAAACACAAAAATTGCTCTTGATACCAAAAATAACTAAAAGAAAAGCCTCTTGCTCCTTGATACCAATTTAAAATAAAAAGAAAACTAAAACACAAGAATTTTCATTTAAAACACAAAAACTCATAAAAACCAAAACATATAAATTCATATGGAACCAAGACCAAATGAACTTATTTTTGTCCATGTAAACTTATTCTCCCCTTTTTGTCATACATCAAAAAGGGTTATGAAAAAAAAAACATGTCTATTCAATAATACAAACATTAAGTTCTCCACAAATAAACGAAAATCTAGCAAAATCAAGAGGTTTAGTGAAAATATCGGCTAGTTGTAAATCCGTGGAAACATAATCAATATCTATATCACCTTTCTCAAAATGATCTCTAAGAAAGTGATATCTAATCTCAATGTGCTTGGTCTTACTATGTTGATTTGCATTTTGGTCATGTGTATAGTACTAGTATTATCACAAAATATTTTTATATGATCAAAGTGCAAATCAAAATCAAGGAGAGTATGTTTCATCCAAAGGACTTGTGCACAACAAGCCCCCGCGGCAACATACTCCGCCTCGGCGGTGAGAGAGCTACGGAATTTGTTTCCTAGAGGACCATGAAACAAGACAATTACAAGAAATTGACATGTCCCACTAGTACTCTTTCTATCTACTCTACAACCCGCATAGTCGGCATCCGAATAACTAGTCATTGAAAAATCTATAGTTTTCGGATACCAAAGACCCATTCCAATAGTGCCCTTAATATAACGAATAATGTGTTTTACCGCAATAAGATGAGACTCTTTAGGACACGATTGAAATCTAGCAAAAGACACACACTAAACATGATATCCGGCCTACTTACCGTCAAATACAAAAGACTTCCTATCATGCTTCTATATAATTTAATATCAACATTTTTACCTTGTTCGTCCTTATCAAGCTTGGTTGTAGTTGCCATTGGAGTGTTGCAAGCCTTTGATCCTTCAAGCCCAAACTTCTTTACTAGCTCCTTTGCGTACTTGGCTTGGTTAATGAAGGTTCCGTCTTGCAATTGCTTGCTTTGGAGTCCAAGGAAGAAATTGAGCTCACCCATGGAAGACATTTCAAATTCTAGTTGCATTACCTTCTCAAAATCCTTGCATAAAAGCTCATTAGTAGATCCAAAAATTATATCATCAACATAAATTTGCACAATTAAAATATCATTATCAACATGCTTAGTAAAGAGAGTTGTGTCTACTTTGCCTTTAATAAAATCATTTGAAATGAGAAAACTAGAAAGCCTTTCATACAAGCTCTTGGAGCTTGTTTCAATCCATACAAAGCTTTATCAAGTTTAAAAACAAAATCGGGATGAACATGATCAATAAAACCGGGAGGTTGAGAAACATAAACTTCTTCATTTATAAAACCATTCAAAAATGCACTTTTTACATCCATTTGAAAAAGTTTAAAATTTTTAAAACATGCAAAAGCTAGTGTCATCCGTATGGCTTCAAGCCGTGCTACGGGTGCAAAGGTCTCCTCAAAGTCAATTCCCTCAACTTGAGTGTAACCTTGGGCCACTAACCTAGCTTTATTCCTAATGACATTTCTGGACTCATCCATCTTGTTTCTAAAGATCCACTTAGTACCAATTATTGGTCTATCGTGGGGCTTAGGAACAAGGTGCCAAACTTGGTTGCGCTCAAATGATTGAGTTCCTCTTGCATGGCAAGCAACCAATATGGGTCCGTCTCGGCTTCGAGAATGCCTTTGGGTTCAAAATGAGAAATGAAAGCAAAGTTACCACATAGGTCATGGAGTTTGGAGCGCGTTGTGACTCCTTTAGATGCATCACCCAAGATGAGCTCCTTAGGATGATTTGTAGCGTATCTCCAAGCTTTAGGAAGCGGTTGAGTGCTTTCCTCCTTATCCTCTTGAACTTCACCAATAGGGTCTAGCTTTTCTTTTGAGCGGGTGAGTCCTTCAAGGATAGTCTCTCCATGTCTTCACCTAATGGTTCAATCTCTACAACATTCTCAACAACCACATTAGATTCTTCAATTTAACATGCATGGATTCTTCTATGGTAAGTGTAGATCTATTGAAAACTCTATATGCTTTGCTAGTAGAAGAATATCCAACAAAGATAGCTTCATAAGCCTTAGCATCAAATTTACCCAAATTATCCTTAGTATTTAAAACAAAACACTTGCATCCAAAAACTTTGAAATATGCAACATTTGGTTTTCAAGAATGATACATTTCAAAAGAAGTTTTTGAAGAATTTTTGCATAAATAAATACGATTCGATATATAGCATGCGGTGTTTACGGCCTCGGCCCATAAATATTGAGGGAGGTCATATTCACTTATCATTGTCCTAGCCATCTCTTGAAGTGTTCTATTTTTCCTTTCTACAACTCCATTTTGTTGTGGAGTTCTAGGACAAGACATTTCATGCTTAATTCCCTTTTCATCACAATAAGTCATGAAGAGTTGGTTAACAACTCACCACCTCTATCACTCCTTATTCTCAAAATCGGAAAACCCTTTCTTTTTCAACTCTTTTTCGAAAAATCTTAAAATGAGAAAAAGTTTGATCTTTATTTGTAAAAGGAAAACCCAAGTAAAACGGGAGAAATCATCAACCAAAACAAATGCAAATCTACTTCCATTTAAACTCTTAGTTTTAGTTGGTCCAAAAAGATCCATATGAATTAATTCTAAAGCCTAGTTGACATGATATCCTTGATTGGTTTAAAGGAAGACTTGGTTTGTGTTCCAAGTTGGCACGCACTACAAATGCGGTCTTTCTCAAAATTCAAGCAAGGTATACCCTTCACCAATTCCTTTGAATTAATCCTAGAAATATGGTCAAAAGATGCATGTCCTAATCTTCTATGCCAAAGCCAAGAATTTTCATCAAAAGCATTCAAGCATTTAGTAGAACAATCTAAATTAAGCATGTCAATGATATAAACATTATTATCACGAAAACCGGTAAGAATACAAACATCGGATTTAACATCAAAAATCTTTCATGAGGAATCATCAAAAACAACTTTAAGTCCACGGTCACAAAGTTGACTAATGCTAAGCAAATTATGTTTTAAATCATCTACTAAAACAGCATTCTCAATAATAGGAGATGCACCAATTTGAATGTTACCTATACCGATGATAGTTCCTTTGGAGTCATCCCCGAAGGTGACGGTGCCACCTTCCATGTACCTTGATAGGGTTGTGAAGTTGTTGATGTCCCATGTCATGTGTCTTGAACAAACCACTATCATGGTACCACCGCTCCCTACGTCTTGGAGCTTTGGTGTGTACCTACAGTAAACAATTTAAGACTTGATTTTGGTACCCACATTTTCTTGGGTCCTCTAGGGTTAGTGTCATGAACCCAAACAAGATTATTTGTTCTATTTAGTTGATCATAGCAAAACTTAGCTAAATGTCCATTTTTACCACAATATGTGCATCTATACACTCTACCATATTTAAAAGCATAGTGAGTGTGTGATTTGTGAGCATGAGCATGTGAGCATGAGCATGAGAGGTGTTAGCATGAGAATTTTTAGCTTGTGAAGTGTTAGCATGTGAAGTGTGCTTTTTAGAAAACATGTTCTCAAGTTTCTTAGTATTGAAAGCACAATCATTTAAAACTTTTTCGAAATCATTCATTTTGGATTTAAAAGAAGAAATTTCTTTTTCATCAATAATAGGAGATTTTGCCTTACAAGTACTCTTGTAGGCACAAAATTCTTTTTGCATGAAAATGAAATTAGAAGAAACATCATCTTTTTCTTTAGAAACAATGGCAAGTTGATTCTTAAGAAAAGCAACTTCTTTTTGTAATTTTAAGCATTCAAGTTTCTTATTATCATAAGTTTCAGAAAGTTCTACAAAGGCATGAACTAGAACTTCCTTACTTAGTTCATCATCTTCGTCATCAAGGGATTGAGGGGTTACCTTAGGTGTGTTTGCCATGAAACACATATTAGCTTGATCCACCTCCTCTTCGGACTCGCTTTCCGAATCCCATGTTGCTTTGTAGGCTTTCTTCTCCTCCGATTTCTTTGGCTTGAAGGAGGAAGTCATCTTCTTCTTGAACTCCGGACAATCCGCCATGATATGTCCGGTTTGCGGCAATTATAGCAAATGATCTTCCGCTCCTCTTTGCCTTCGAATCTTCTCCGGAAGTTGAACTTGTTCTTTCGGTACAACCTCTTGACATTCCGCACAAGTAGAGTTAGCTCCTCATCTTCTTCTTCGTCTTCATCATCGTCATCATTGGTGGATGAAGTCTTGAAGGCTATGGATTTCTTCTTTGAAGTAGTGGCTCTTCTCTTGCCTTCTTCTCCATCTCATGGGTCTTTAGGTTCCCAATGAGACTAATGATGTCCATCTCGTCCTGTCATTCAACTCCTTTAAGGTGGTGGCCTTGATCTCCCATGAAGAAGGAAGAGCCCGTATCAATTTGCGCACCTTTTGATCGTTGGAGATGACGTCACCTAATGAAGAAAGACCATTTGTAATTTTAGTGAAACGAGTAATCATACAATCAATGGATTCATCATCAAGCATTTTAAATGATTCATATTGAGACCTCAAGAGATCTATCTTAGCTCTCTTGACTTGTGAAGTCCCTTCATGTGTGACCAATAAGTGTTGCCAAATCTCATAGGCGGATTGGCAATGAATTACCCGTGTAAGGTCATCCTCATTCAAGGCGGTTAATAGGGAGTTTTGGGCTTTGGAGTTAGCCTCATATTCTCTAAAGTTGAAGTCGGTCCATGTGCTCTCATCACTATCGGGGCTACATAGGGTTTAGTCAAGGACTTGGCCACTAAGCTACCCAAAGATTGCAAAAATATAGTCATCCTAACCTTCCAAATTGGGAAATTAAGTCCATCAAATTTAGGAGGGGTTTTGATGTTATCGGCCATGTTTACTAGTGATGAATGAATGAATGAATGAATGTTGATTAGCAAATATTAAGGATCTCTCTATGGATGTTAAGCCAAACCTAGAGTCCAAGCTCTGATACCAATTGAAAATCACCTAGAGGGGGGGTGAATAGGTGATAATGCTAATCAAAGGGCAATTTAAAAATTTAAAGCTACAACAATCACAATCAAGAATCACAAGATGAATGCAAGCAAGTAAGTATGATGAGCAAGTAATAAGTGCAAGCAAAGTAGAGTAAGAATTGCAAGAATGTAAACCAATCGCAAACACAAGGATATGTTATCGAGGTTCGAGCACCCAGCTCTACTCCCCGCCTTCCCCAGAAGGATTCCGACCACTTCCACTATCACAAAGATCTCAAATACAATGGAGTACCCAACTCCTACAATCTCAAGAACAAGTAATTTTCTTGGTAGTCAAAAGACCACAACTCTCTCTTTCAAATATCTCTTCCCTTACAAAGGTCCTTAGAGAATATTGAGTAGGAATGAAGCTCTTGTTGTAAGTGAAGAAAGAAAATTAAATCAGAGAGTATTTGAAAATCCTTCAGAAAATCAGTGAGAAATTCAGCACAAAAACAAGAAACAAGTCTCTTTTGAAAGCCTTAAACTTTTGAATTTTCTAGCAATAAATGTTGTAACAAATCTCTCCCCAAACACCCCTATTTATAGGAGAGGGCTAGGGTTTAGGGATAAAACATAATTACTGATGTTTAGGAGGTAATTAGATCAAAATATATCCTTAAACGAATTTTTAAACACAAAAGACAAAAATAAACAGCTCTTAAAAATCTGCCCGTTACTGTTCAAACGGTCAGATCGGTCGACTGGGCCGGTCGACCGGTAGATCAAAAATTTGACCGTTATAGGCCAGCGGTCGACCGACCCGGTCGACCGATAAAACCTGAGAGCAAAAACTATAGTCCGGTCGACCGTATCGGTCGACCGACAGACATGCACACGGATACGTGCATCTGCCAGAACTTCGGTCGACTGGTCCGGTCGACCGGACCAGACAGACACAGATTCGGTCGACTGTCCCGGTCGACCGGATCAGGTCAAAAATCGATTTTAAGAAAGAAAACAAAGAGGATTTTGATTTTAACAAAAATACTTTTGAACAGGAAATAGAATTAAACATAAAGATGTATTTGTAGGCAAAAACTTGTATGCAAAATATTTTTGTATAATTTATGAGAAATTATTTTGGAATGAGCATGTGCGCAAAAACGTGTGTGATAGAGCTTCAAACCTATCCACTATTCTTTAACATACTATAAACTGAAAAACAAATTACATGAAGACTTCTTGTGCTATCTTCAAGTCTTTGAGCCATCCAATGCCTTACTAGTGCCTTCTCTTCTATGATCCTTCCTTGATGTGCAATTTGCCTTCCTTGCTTTGTGGAACTTAGAAGTTCTTGCAATAGCTAAGCGAATGGTCTCTAAACATGGTACAAAACCTGAAACTCATCTTAACAAACTTGTTAGTACCAAATAGCACTAATTTGGTTTGTCATCATCAAAACACAAAACAATTGGAGAGTGCAACCTCTTGGGCCAACAATATATGCTTCTGTATATTGGATTTCTATCCATATGCAACATGCTTCAATGTTTTTAAGTATCATGTTTTTGTATTTGACTGAGTTTTGGAAAAATCAGATTTCCTATTGAAAAATTCAAGTTTGGAAAAATACGGTTTTTGGTTTTGGTAATTTTTCATAACACAAAAATGGTTCAAAATGTTTGAAATTTGTGTTGAAATTTTTCACACAAGTTTATATATCAATGTATTATGATAAAACTATTTTGTGGAATTTTAGAGATTTTATGAGAATTTTTAAGCCATTAAAAACCTATGTTTTCTGTCCCATAATATAGCCTGCCAGGCTCTGGCGGTCGACCGGACCGGTCGACCGGACCCAGAGTCGGTCGATCGGACCGGTCGACCGACGTGCACTAAACGTGCACGCTGGCCTGCCCATTAAGCCGGTCGACCGAGCGGTCGACCGACTGAAAGCAACCCACTCTCGGGTTGCTCCGGTCAACCGGCCAGAGAGCATTGCTCTCTGGTTCAGACCCGGTCGACCGGGCAGTCGACCGGTAGCAGCTAACGGTCAAAAATCGACCGTTGGCCGGTCGACCGGCCGGTCGACCGGATGGTCAAATCTGACCATAATGGCTGCAACGGCTAGTTATTTGAAGAAGCTATAAAAAGGGTTTTCTCTTAATAGTTTTATACAAGTTTTTAGAGAGCAAAATTTCTAATCTTACTAGTGTTTTTATAGCAATCTAAAAGAAGTTTTTGGGCTCAAATCTTTACATTCTATTTGGTGTTTCTAGGGTTTTGGAAAATCAAAGAAAAGTGATTTGGGAAAAGTGTTTTGATTCAACTTCTTCATCTTTACTTCTAGTTTTTTTTCCAAGGATTTTTCTTTGAGTATTTGTTTTCTATTTCTTTGGTTTTTCACACACTTGAGCTTCATTCTATCCTATCTATAGGATCTTTGTGTTTGTGAGAAAAAGAGATTGGTTTGTGTTCTTTTGATCACCAAGTTGTAAACCCTAATTATTGCTTGGCTTTGTGCCTTTCCCTCATAGTGTTGAGGAGGTTGTGCAATTGGGTTGTATCCCTCAAGTTGTGAGGTGATCCTTGCTTAGCTTTGTGCTTATCCCTCAAGTTGTGAGGTGATAGTTTTGTTGGCTTGGTGCTTAGCCTCTAGTGAGAGGTTGTGGCTGTAAAGAGAGGAGTTGGGTACTCCTAGTTATTGCATTGCCCCAAATCTTCGATGGAGGTTCCCTGTGTGGGAGTCCTGTGTGGACAAGCTGTTGGCCCGAAGGCCCATCACTCTAGTTTTGATGATGATCAACTCATGTAGTTATGTTTACTAATGATCTTGTGTTTAATTAGTGACAGATTTATGATCAAGATCTTAGTAGGTGCATAGCTTCAACAAAGGATTTAAAGTCAAGTTTTGGAGCTAGCACGGTGTTTGGACCAAGTCAAGAAGATGAGAAGGCTTCAAGTGAAGACTTCAAGAAGATGAAGACTTGAGTCTAGATTTGTTTTTAGAAGATATTGTTTTTAGAAAAATGTAAACGATAGAGTAGTTGGTGGATTGCTCAAGTATCATATACACACACACACTCTTGATTTAGTTTGTTTTTAGAAAAGTTTTCTATTTTAGAAAATACATGTTTGGATTTTAGTTTTCAAGTTTCATATCTTTTATCCAAAATCATGTTTAGTTCTTAATGTCAAAAACATAGATATTTCACCATGTTTGTGTAGTGGATCATATCCATACACTATATGCTTCAAATAGAGTTTAAATATCTTGTTTTGTATTTGGAGAAGTTTTGGAAAAACAAAGTTTGGAAAATCAAGTTTGGAAAAATACCGTTTTGTTTTGAGCCAATTTTTTCAAGTTACAAAAATAGTTCAAATCATATGTAACATGTCTTGATTTTGTGCAAGCATGTTTGTTTATCAAAGTAAAGTGTTTAAAACTATTTTGTAGATTTTCTGTAAATTTATGGGATTTTGTTAGAGCCAAAAAGACCAAGTTTTTAATCCCTTAACTTATATTTCTGACCTGGCTTCAGCCGATCGACCGAGCCGGTCGACCGACGTGCACGCCAGTTTTGGCAGGAGGGCCGGTCGACCGACCCGATCGAACGTCCAGAGAGCTCTGCTCTCTGGAAAGGCCCCGGCCGACCGAGCGGTCGACCGGACAGAGAGACTTGCTCTCTGTATCCTGGCTCGGTCGACCGACCGGTCGACCGATTGCACAATGGTCTGAAATATGACCGTTGGCCGGTCGACCGGGCGATCGACCGATAGGCCTGACAGACCTCCAACGGCTAGTTTTTCTGAGCCTATAAATTTGGGGGTTTGGGCATTGTTTTGATTGAGGCTAAACCTGCACAAAAAATACGAGAATAAAGAACTTAAAACAAATATGTGCAAGTGCTCAATCTTCCGCTATAACAAGTGGCTAAGCGGGTCGTGATCCACAAGGAGGGTTTGCGATGGAAGCTTTACGGTTCTTTATTGAAATCGTTAAGTATAAAAGCGAAGGTTCTTCTCCGTTTTTAAGTTAATAAAAAGGAAAAAGAAAGTTATATTAATGTTAGAAGAAAGTGGAAGAATGAAGAAGGTGGAAATTTCAGAAAACAAAAGAAAGCGACAATGTACAAATGAAGTGGAAAGAAGAATGAAAACGATTTAGAAGAAGTGATATTTGTGATCTAATTTACAGAAATAAAAGAAAAGAAATAAAAACAATTGCTTACCTTCTTTTCGTCAAAAGCTTACCTCGAGTTTTCAGCAACGATTTACCTTGAAATGGAGGCATTCAGCGCATAGCCCATAAGTGTCGAGTGTTGGTCTCTTCCACATTACATCATCAAGATACGCAAGCATGAAATGATACGGAGAGACTCACAATTCCATCATCATGAGCTATCGGTGGCACTCGCAAAGGCAAGGCTCTTTCGATGCTTTTAGACTCACTTGGAAGACAGTTGTACCAAAAATAAAGGTAAAATAGAAAAGAAGAAGAAGAAGACTACAAAGAAGTACATACACAAAAAGAACATCGATTTGATTTCATTACAATCAAAGAAAAGAAATAAGTCTTACACCGGTGTCACTCCAGCTCTAGCTTCAGTCTTGTTCTTTGATGAAAGTCGATCTCCTCTGAATTACATAAATGAAAACTAAAATTACATGAAAAGAAAGACTAAAAACCTAAACTAAGAAATGAAAACTAGGCTAAATTCCTATCTCTGCATTGACGTCCCCTTTTCAGCGCAAGTACAGGCCTTTTATAGGCAAAACCCTAACCACATGATCCCGGGGAGGTCGGGGGAGCAAACGCTCCCCTAACTCCCCAAGATTGTCGCAGAAATGCGGCAAAAGCCGCGTTTCCGCGGCAAGGGTGTGGTCAGGTGGCCACACCCTGTTGGTGGGTCTCTCGGGGTCTTCTTCTGGTTTATCCTTAGTTGGTTTATCGTTTGAGCTCCGGATTCTGATGAAATGGCCTTGGATTCTTGGCTTTAACCGATGATTCTGAGAGGATTCTTCTCAACCGGTTTCAACCTCTTGATTTTACCCTGATTTTATGTGTACGAATTAACTCTGATTTAATTCAGAATTCTGGTGGGCTTTTAGGCTCATTTCTCTTCATCTCCTTAAGGATTGGGCCTGCAAATAAATTAAACAAATAATTAGGACAATGCAGGCTTTTATTCTAAAATAAGTATGGAAATGTGACATTAAATAGCAACATTAGCAACCAATCACACCCCCATACCTATCTTTTGCTCGTCCTCGAGCAAAACAACTAAATTATACTAAGGATTATTAGACCACTTTCGCAGGTCGCGCGATTGCACTGAGCATGTGCAACAAGCCGTTAAACCTCTAGGTTCCCCTAGAGGGACGAGTTTTGTCTCATGAGGGTTTTCAGCGGATTACACCCACAAAATCCGTAAAGAAAGAGAAATAAAGAGTTAGTATTTCGAAAAGCATTTTGAAAGAGAAAAATATTTGAAATATGATTGTAAGATCTAAGCAAAAGTTATAGAAAAACTGAATTTTTCATTCCTAAACTTAGTCTCTATTCAAAAATTGTTATCAATCAAAGTAAGGAGTCAAATTGTATTTCTCATCTAGTCTATTACTTTACCCTAAGTCATATGCACCTTGTGAATGTGAAAATTTTGACTAAGGGTTCATTAACTCTAACTCTTATGCCTTATTTATTTTTATATATATACTTTTTTTTGTGGTATTATTCCTTAGTTTTATTAGGCTTTCTAATCTGCCCATGTAACGAGCCTTTAATCGATGACTCCCAAACCAAACGGTCTTAGGGCACCAGGTGAGAAAACACCCCCAAGGACTTAAGGACTCGAGCAAATAAGGCCACAAAACTAAGGATTTTATTATATGAATCTCTTTTAGGCATGAATACTTATGCTTTATTAGGCACAAATACCCAGCTTAATCAGAGGATTTTTCTTTTCAAACTTATCTAATCATCTTTCGCATAAATACCAAGGCTTGCTTAGGCCAAAGCACCTAGCTAGTCAATAATTAGACTTGGGTTTTTTTTTTTTTCAAACTCATCTAATTATCTTTTGCATAAATACTAAGGCTTTCTTAGGCCAAGCACCTAGCTAATCAATAATTAGATTTGTTTATATATATATTTTTTTATAAGGCATAAGAATCTTTGTTTTTGGACCCTAAGTGCGTAAGTGTATGAAGTGTGCATATTTCATCAAGGTAAAGATCAAGACCAAATTACTTTGACAAATTATCTTCGTAACTCTAAAAATCAAACAAAATAATCTTATTTTGACCAAGTATAAGAAATCCTATTTGGATTTTCCTATTCCTTAAAATTAACTTAATTTCTTACAAAAATAAGTCAAAATATTGTTTCTATTTTTCAAAAAGTTTTTACAAGTAAAGAAAAATGTCAATTTTTTTTTAAACAAAAGAAAAGCTATGTTAGACCCTCCCCCACACCTATCTCATGCATTGTCCTCAATGTATGAATTAATGCATAGATGCATGAAAAAGACGAAAGGGAAGGAAAAGGTTACCTTAAGGTGGTGGTTCCGGTGGTGGTCTGATTGGTCCACGAAACATGGTCCAATCAACTTTTCTTGGGTCTCGGAGGAACCCACCAGAAATTACACTAATATAACCCATGAAAAAGATGTGTCCATTAAGGATTTTTATTAAGTATGTGACCCCATCTAATTTCTATATTCCATAATTGATTTCGGAGTCAAATTTGTCAACCACTCGTCCCAGAAAGGAGTATGAATGATAGAATGATTGACTTGGACTCAGGAAGTACAGGAACTAATACCGACTCAGGAAGGTAACTTAAGTCAAGTAAGGTTCAAGAGTCGAAATAGGTTCAGAAATTGGGTCCAAGTCAAGAAGTTGAAACTCCAGTCCACATGTATTATCTAACAATGGAATGTGACTTAATGTGGGTGATTCCAGTTCAGGAATGATAGGTAGAGGAATCAAAACTGACTCTAAAATATACTCAAGTTTGGTAACACAACAGGAGTCAATATTGATTCAGAAAGTTGAACTGGATCACATATGTGAGAATCTAGGTCACATATCTCATTGAGTTCAATATCAAAAATTGGAGAACTTGCCATTTATCCATGGGACTTTCAAAATTGTAAAGTTGGTCAAGTTCAACATGATCCTCAAAGATGGGTAATTCAATTTCTTTATGAATTGGTACATGATCCAATATGACTCCAGAAAAGATTGAAGTCAGGTGAAGATACCGGAGTCATAATCGAATCAGGAAATAGAATTGAATCACTAAGTTGGGGTTCAGGATCATAATCATTTTCAAGTTCTATTTCAGGAAAAGGAAAACTAGCCAAACTATCAATATTTTTTCAAAATTTTGAGTTTGGGCAAGTTCACATGGTTGTTCTGAAATAGATCTTGATTTCCAAACAACATGACTCTTCGGCTCTAACAGAATGGTAAGTGACATCAGGACGGTGGGAACGTAGAGATTCAACCATCATATCTATGTCACTATACGAGCGTTTTGAGCCTGAGTCATGGCTTCAAGCATCTTTTCATAGTTGATAGGTTCATTATTTTGATGAAAAGATGAAGAATTGTCTTGGAAGTGGTAGTGAAATTGTGAGTCCATCAGATTTTGGGATTTGTGTTTGGACTCACGCATACTCATTTCAAAATTGATGGTTTCCTATTTTTGGACTGGTGAACTGAGTATGAAGCTTGAACATAATGTGGACTGGGTGGAGAAGGAGGGCAAGGTGGTTGGAAATTATGCTCGGGGGAGGTGAATCCCCACTGACTCGGTGAGAGTTGAAATCATTATGGAAATTATAGTTATTAGATGGGGGGTATGGGTCATATTGATTCGGATAAGACCAATCCGGCACACTAGGTTGGTCAAAGTTATGATATGCCGGGTTGGTAATATCCGAAAATGAAGTCGGTGTGTAATATAGATTATTATTATAGTTGGAAAAATTATTATTATAAGCCATATCACACAATGGAATACAAACAAAAAGAAAGAAAAACACACAAACAAAACAAACAAAAAAAGAAAAAATTCTAGCCTAAGTTAGGGTAGACTTAGGACCTAGAGAAGACTCCTAACTGGTTAGACTGTCCACGGGAGGTCTAATGTAGACTTTAACCACAAGCTAATCAGCCAGGTCAGGGCAAGGTTGGTGGGAGGTTTTCCGTCAAAGACGTCCTTAATTAAATAACCACCAACCTTCGGGCTTTCGGCCCTCAATCCCTTTCCTAGACACTGATTTTGCAGGAGTTAGATTCCAACATTTTCCCCCCTTAGGATAATCTCCTAATTGAGTCCGAGATGTCCCTAGGGCCAACGTCTACTCAATTTTAGTTAGGCTTGGTTAGTGAGTGCTTGGAATCTGATTTTTGGGCTAAGGAAGGGTGATTAAATCCCCACCTTATCTTGTTATGGGTTAGTGCCCTTAAAATAATTTTGTGCAAGTGTACAAGACAAATAAGATGCACTCTAAGCGATATAAATCAACCAAGAGATAGTCCTATTCTAGATGCAGTGCAAACATACCTTGCTCCAGCACTCTTCAACACTAAAGGTAAATGAATTGAAAAGACACGTGCCTAAAATGCAAACGTCTACTCAATTTTTTTAACTTTAGCAACAAACTTTTTACTGTTGATTATTAGCAGGTTTTTGTGATGGCATATAAAAAATAAATAATTGCAGCAAACTAGAAATTGCAAAGCTAGCAGCCCTGCAAAAACTTGTTAGTAGTCAACTCTTTATTGCCGCGGATCCGCGGCTTTTGTCGTGGAAACGCGGCAATTCAGAGGGCAATGGGTCTCTGCTTTCTAGAGCAGAGGCCGAATACCACTTGTATGTCACTGCAAACTTATTTTTCTGCTTTGCTTGCCTGTAACCTGCAACAGAGAAGAAAATTCGTTTAGTTCTAAAAAATTTGCAATAAAAATTCAGATTTCAATAAAAAAACATGTTACCCCCCGGCAACGGCGCCAAAATTTGATTGAGGCTAAACCTGCACAAAAAATACGAGATTAAAGAACTTAAAACAAATATGTGCAATTGCTCAATTCTTCCGCTATAGCAAGTGGGCTAAGCGGGTCGTGATCCACAAGGAGGGTTTGCGATGGAAGCTTCACGGTTCTTTATTGAAATCGTAAGAATAAAAAGCGAAGGTTCTTCTCCGTTTTTAAGTTAATAAAAGGAAAAAGAAAGTTATATTAAAGTTAGAGGAAAGTGGAAGAATGAAGAAGGTGGAAATTTCAGAAAACAAAAGAAAGCGACAATGTACAAATGAAGTGGAAAGAAGAATGAAAATGATTTAGAAGAAGTGATATTGTGATTTAATTTACAGAAATAAAAGAAAAGAAATAAAAATAATTGCTTACCTTCTTTTCGTCAAAAGCTTACCTCGAGTTTTCACAACGATTTTACCTTGAAGTGGAGGCATTCAGCGCATAGCCCATAAGAGTCGAGTGTTGGTCTCTTCCACATTACATCATCAAGATACCAAGCATGAAATGATACGGAGAGACTCACAATTCCATCGTCATGAGCTATGGTACTCGCAAAGGCAAGGCTCTTTCGATGCTTTTAGACTCACTTGGAAGACAGTTGTACCAAAAAGAAAGGTAAAATAGAAAAGAAGAAGAAGAAGACTACAAAAAAGTACATACACAAAAAGAACATCGATTTGATTTCATTACAATCAAAGAAAAGAAATAAGTCTTACACCGGGTCACTCCAGCTCTAGCTTCAGCCTTGTTCTTTGATGAAAGTCGTCCTCTGAATTACATAAATGAAAACTAAAATTACATGAAAAGAAAGACTAAAAACCTAAACTAAGAAATGAAAACTAGGCTAAATCCTATCTCTGCATTGACGTCCC